>QKMV01002494.1:0-13199 GCA_003287335.1 Lednia tumana
ACCCAGTTATTAACAGTTTTTTTAAAAACTATAGTGCTGAAATTAGTCAGGAGATATGAGTCTCAAAAAAGTAATATATTCCAGGATATTCGAATTTTCCAATGATTCTTATTTATTTGGATACTCTTAATCTTACAGGATATGTCTTTGTTGTATTGATACCGAATTGAAAACTGAATTTGCTGTAATCATATCTTGATGTATTGCTATGAATGGGTATAAGTATACGTATAAATATTCTACATTCTAAATTAGGTTCGGTACAACAATAGATGGTTTATATATGCCGCATGTGGATACCAAGTACTACTCCAATAGGATAATGTTCATGCTGATGCTCATTCGAACTAAGAAACACAATGTGACTTCATTAAACTATTACTAATTACAAAAGGTGTCATAATGCGTACCTAACGATCAAGTTTTCCCTTTCTCAATCGGTCACCCAAAACCGTCGTTGACATTTACGATTGTAAGTCGGCGAAGAATTCGCGCGCTGTGCCGCGTGACATGGTTTCAACGATGAAAGTGTGAAATGTGAATACATGTGCTTCAGTATTAGTATATCTATGCGAGTTCAGAGCAACGTTCAATGTTCATCGTCCACATTTTCCACCCAGCCGGCCACGCTCTGCTAACAAACTGCAATTATATTTAATACTTCACATTTACTTTCACTGATTCTACATCAGATTCAGAGCAAAATAATGCAAAATATAGTAATTATCATCAATTTTGCTTAGCTATTGAGTTGGTTGTGGTGTTTAAATGAAATATTATTCACAACATATATAGGTAAGCAATACTTTTTGTACTAAACACGTCTACAAAGAAATTTTTGTGGAAATTTATTTTATAAATATCATATGATAATGAGAATACCGCGCGTCAATATAATAATTTTTGATATCGCGCATACGAGTTTGAAATTGAAAGATAATTGAGTATTACAACAATGGCCGTTATTAACACGTAGTTATGAACAATTGTTTCCTTGTGATATGAGCGTTAAAGAAGAATCATGATACCGAGATAAGAATTCCTGCAGAAAAATAAGAACGATTTTAATAACACCAGATATAATTGTGGTTTTACATAATGGCGTAAGCCATGTGCAGATGTTGGATAGTACGAAGCAATTATACTTTACCTCTAAACGTGTATGGTTCATACTTTGCCATATTTCCGTGCGCAGTAGTATAATAGTTAAATGAAGAGCACGGAGTCGAACATTTGCATGATTAAGTTAACTTCTTGCTATCAATCATTAAACCAATTAGTGCCAACAGCAATGTGTTGGTGCCTATAAACCAAGCAGCGAATATGTGGATATGAATATCTATGATCGATAAGAAGGCATAATTGCCGTATCCTATAATACTTATTTTTATTTATTATTCATAATGCCGGTGCAATTATAACAATAAACGTTTTAATTGGAAATTAAATGTTGCACAACATACTGTTAGTTTCCCATATCGTAGATACGTATAGTGTCTTATATAATATAACATCTTGTATATAATATTCTGAGTATTGCAATTGCTTCCAAGTTAAGAAATAATATGAACGGCCTCATCATTAAATTAATGAGTGCTAATAGCCACACCATCAAGTTATCAACGCTTTGAAATGTGCAGCAATGTCATTATCAAGGATCACTTAGTTCGTACGCCAAATTTGAACAGCAAAATGGAGAAGGCAGAAGGATTACCGCTCTTCGCCTGTAAATAAAATTACTAGCTGTTGGTTCGATTTGAAAATACCTTCCATCATTTGTATAACTTTATTCTTAGTGAGACAAATGCATTCTGCCACATCGCTATACATTAGAACCGATATTATCTTATCATTGTAAAGTACCACGGTTCAGCTAAATTTCTAAAATGTCTTCCAGGCAAGTATTTAGTAAATTTGAGCTTCACGAGAAGACCCATGCTATAGTTTGTCTGCGTTTCTGTTTGCTCATTTGAGCACATAAAAATCCCTTGGGCAACGCTGGAGTAGAGAACGAATGAATTTATCCTCAGTGCAGATGACAACATTTCGAACAATACGACAGTAGCAGGTGCGCGTGCCTAGATATCGTACGATATTCAAAAACCGATAAAGCGGCAATTGTTGAGTGATGTGTATTAAGTTAAATTTGCTTTGAATGCACACTGCACCCTTAAAGTCTCTAACATCCCTATTTGCACGACAGTTAGCATAAGGGGTAACAATAACAATGATCACTCCCTCCAATGACACTCCCTTTCTGCCCACTGTCACGACACATCTGTTTCCTACACTAACACTATACCTACACATACTAGTGAATATAGCGACTAAGCGAGCCATATCACCACATGATCTTACCCTAATAATCCACTTTATTATCGTAACTAAGCTTACGTACAATGCGCACATGCACTTAGGTTTAGATTTAAAATTATAATTTCGCAAATGGTGCATTCATATAATGTGAAGCGTTGCTTTAGCGCAGGATCTGTCATACAGATATTTAAACACATAAGTGTAAAGCAGCATAATAAAAAGCGTACGACGCTCGCGCCTTCGCTTACAAGTCGCTGTTACCAAAAGGATGGCGATGAGTTCGATAAAAAATCTTGAGCTGCAAAATATATGTAATATGCATTACCTTTAAAAATAATGAGTTTTGATATCTTCGACACTTGGATACAAATATAAACTTCTTATGAGTATAGATAGTTAGCATAAATTGCTTTGTATTCCATCTTGTATCTAATCATCAAAGCGCCAATACAAATTTGACAGCTTAAAGGCATTGTTCCCAAAAGAAAAAAAAACGTAATCGAGCTCCAGATTCCGAATGTTAATCGCATCGTGCCACGTGGCATCTTCTTTAGATCAGTTCTCTATCTATGGACCTAGCCTGGGAGGAGCAACTTATACACGATCACTCTTAAATGGTTAAACGCATTGATGACGTCGGCTAGATCAATTATTCAAGCTGTGACGCTTCCATCCTGCTATTGGTCGGTCCAGGAAGTGTGGCGGTTGATTGGTGCCTCACATGGTCGGGGGGTGGGGAGCAATCGAGGAGGAGCCACAAGATGGCCGTCAGAGGGGATTACGGCGCGCCAGTTGCCTTGGCCACTTTCAGTAGCGCTTACGAACTGTTAGACTCTGGTCACGTATTTGCCGAACAGCGGATCACTTTAAACACGTTTACGCCGCTCTGTTTAAATAGGAGAGAACTTTTTGTGAGTTGATATTTTATTTCGATATCATTGTTGACTTGTGATCATCTTCGCGAGAATCAATTACATCGAGTGATTATATACTAGGCATTGAAAGTGATCGTGAAAGAACGTGTTTTTAACATTTTGAAGATCTTCGGAAGCCCGATCGCAAAGATTTATTTCCGCATTACGAAGTGTTTTATT
This sequence comes from Lednia tumana, assembly GCA_003287335.1. Classification (NCBI taxonomy): domain Eukaryota; kingdom Metazoa; phylum Arthropoda; class Insecta; order Plecoptera; family Nemouridae; genus Lednia; species Lednia tumana. The sequence continues at coordinate 3,411 of QKMV01002494.1, forward strand.
GAAATTCATTAACTTTCAGCTGTGACTTTTTGGCGTGGTGAACTTTTGTAACCTCTCTACCAAGCCACATGGATTTAACGTTGGACTAATCCAGAAACAGTGACAGCAATCATCTTTAGTCTACTCGTGTCCGGCGCGTATGGTGATTGTTGTAGGGGCAGTGGAGGGCGTTGAAGTGAACGGTGGTGACAACGGACACCGAGGTGGTATGACAGTCGAAGACATGACAGTAGTAACTTCCGCTAAACTTCATCATCATCAGTATCATCAACCCGGCAACGAGTCTGATAGTGATGACAATCAACATCGTCATCACATCCCAATAATGCCGTCATCCCACATGGGTCTGCACCAGACGCCGAGGTCGAGGTTTATGATCACGGACATCTTGTCCGGGGGTGCGAGCGGCGGCAATGGGGCTGGAGGGTCGCCGTGTTCGTCGCCGGGCTCGTCGATGGAAGGGCCAAGAGACTTGTCGCTTCATTGCCGGGATGGGGAGCTGAGCGACGGACATGAGAGCGGAACTGATAGTGGACTGCCAGGGGAGTCGTCGTCGGTGTGCTCGAATGGTAAGTGGACATTTTTTGGAAATTTTGTGTAAACGTCATTGGCGTTTGGTGTTTTTCGGCTTGCGCTTCATTTTTTGAACGCATTGCGACCCTAAACAAGGCCTTGTCGATGGTCGACGCTTCGCTCGTCATTGCACGGGCATCTGCAAAGATTACCTTTTTCTTGATGTTTTTGAAATGAATCGTGAAATTTGCGACGGTGGCTGTAGCTAAAAACTATAAGGTTGTTCGCTAATAAATATAATCCAACTTACCCTTGTACGGAGTTAGGAAGCACACATGCTATCACACGAGGTCACGTTTCATGAGAGATTATAGGACATGATTTTTGGCCCGGCACTTTTTTAAAAAGTATGCAATCAAATAATATCATTCGTCGCAGGTATAAAAATGTTACCAGAACGGCAATGATCCAAACATTCGTATTATACAACCTCAATAATCATTTCCGAATTGTTGTTAAATTATGCATCCAGCTTATTTGGGGGTAGGACCCTCCGCGAAATACAACCCACCGACGCTGTATATCCCATCCCTTATCAAAAGTTTCATCTTGATTTGTCACCGCTAATCCTTAAACCTCTTTTATCGCGTTACGCTTTATCTGATCTTCCTAGGCAGTCGGCATCTCTTATCAAATTGTGATCGCAACATGTTGCCGGGAATATGCGCGGTAAAAGGACAGCCGATTAACGCGTTCAGTTATAATCGCCAGCTTATTTGAATCTAACGGATATGGATCTCGTAAATGGACCAGCTACTTTATTAGTGCAGTGGATCAAGAGGGAGAGAGAGAGAGCGAGAGAGAGAGAGAGAGAGAGAGAGAGAGAGAGAGAGAGACCATCTGTGAAACCATCGCATGTTTGATATGAGGAAGATTAATAAAAACCATTCATGCGGTCGCGGCACGCCGCCGGGAGTTTACCTCATTCAGTTTTATTAACCCAGGTAGATTCTAGATGCTAGAAATGATCGGAAGCGAGGTAAATGATAGGCTATTATAAAAGTAAACGATAGAGAATTTGTAACATTCTTTTCCCTTTCCGTGAAACGTATGTCGCCAATATTAACTATCACGGAATGGCTAGACGCGGCCAGACGCGTTTTATGAAATTATAGAGATTTTTTATTTGAAAAAATCGTGGATATCGCAAGTAAACCCACATTTGGAGGCAGCAAAGTATTGGGAATCTTCTTCTAGACGCCCGAAGGTCGATACTCGGTTGGCATTCTTGGAAATGTGATAAGTCATTGTTTGAAACTATTCATCAAAAGTTCGCGGCGGCGGCGGCGGTGGCGGTGATGTTAATCGACGCCTTGTATATAATATAAAACGTCGAAGATCCGTCCAAGAAAACCGAGAGTCAACAAGACGTGATCCAGAAAATTTTGTTCCAGCTAAACGAGAAGCTTTTTTGTTGATATGCATCTCCGTTCTTCTATTACCTTCGGTATAAATATACCTCACAAAATGCCACGGCAAGTCAATTAAAAAATTGACCGCGTATCTCCGAAAGTAATCTTAATTGTTCCGTAAAACGAACTCTTTGGGCAACGCTGACATTTGAGACGCTATGTTGATATTTGATGAAAGTATACCGGTGGTAGGTGCACATGTTGTGAACTTTGAGCGCTTGATCTTTTACCGTGATTCTTTATTCCTTTCGCCGGCGTTCGTCTCGGCCGCCGCGTGCAGCGAACGTGAGTCTATCAATAACTGATCCGCCGCTCCAATAATTCATGCGACGGACACACACATTCGATCAGATCAGAGCCGGCCTATTGATCACTGCTCCATGATAACCAGTGTTGACACAAACTGAGGATAAAACATCGTAATCGTGCGTTAGAAACATTAACGTCTATATTTACTCGCCCTATGGGCGGTTTACAAAGTGGTATAAACGGTGCCGTTTTTTTTAAATCTGATAAAAGGAATCTTTGAAAATTTATTTACTCTTGTTTGTATGAAGAGTTGAAGTTAGTACACAGCTCTTGTGATTGAATTAGGAACTGATTCAAGCAGCAAACGTATTGATCTAAAAATTCTCAATATTGAATGAGAAAATCTGTGATGTTATTAAGGAGAGAATATGGGTTCTGTCCGGCCTGTTTGATCCGGGTTCCGGTTTGAAAACCCTGATCAAAAAATATACGTTATCCTATTTCAACTGCACTTCTGTCTGTTATTTCATGTAACTTAATTAATATAATTGTTGATGTTATTTTGTGTTACAGCGTATATGGGAGGTACGCATTGAGCATTTTTAAACTCATTATATCTACCAATCTTAGAATACATTCGTGTCCTCATAAAAGCGACAATTTAAGAGAAAATAACATTGCTTGACCTTTTTATTAAGCTGCACAACAAAAAGGAATTAGTATTGAATGAATCCAGGCTGAAAATCACGCATCTTCACGCGTGAGTGAAAATAAATCAGAAGTTTACTTTACACTTCAGGTATATAATATACGCAATCTAGATTTTTCTTAACAAAAGCCTCGAGAGTAAACAGAGTTGAATAGCAATTCGTTACACCATTATGTATCAGAATAATAACTTATTAAATTATTAAGGTGGTTGTGATTAGAAAGTATAATCTGAGAAATTCACAGACGCCTTTTCGAGCCTCGCAATGACCAAGTTAACAAAAAACCCAGCAACTTATTTATTTAACAAGTGGTAGCGCCGACTTTGAGCGGCTATTAAATATATTTTAATCTAATTGCTTTGAAACTTTACAATATGATAACATTTTTATTAAGTGTAGCACACCTTGCAGTCTGAAGCTCTAAACGAATCAAAACACTTACTTTCAAAATCGTTTAAGGACGGTGCTGCTGCTGCTGTGCTTTGTTACGTGTCTTAATACTTGAAAGGCTAATGATGTGTGTGCTATTACCTTAACTAATTCGCAAGCCTAAGGGCTCATGTAAAATGTGTGCTAACCAATAAAAAGCTTTTTGTGAAAGTTTGGGCGTTTATTGAGGCCTATTTATTGGATGTGTGCAGACGAATTATTGATGTGTGAACATGAGAAACAAGATATGGGAATGTTTGCATTTTATTTCAATTAGTGTTTTATGAGATCGTAACTTACAGTTCAAGTTTATTGAGAATCAATTGAGAGAGATGATACCTAATTGTAAAAGCACCAAGAAAAATATAATAACTAAATGTCGAGAAAAGTTGATAGTCGTCGATATGTTGTTGTTGATAGTATGTTGGTTAGTATGTTGGTAGTATGTTGAGAGTCGAAAAAAGTTAGTATTCCAATTTTGCGTACAGGGAACTTTTCGAAAAGCTGTGATGGAAAACACATACGAGCAGTCAGCATAAAGGAATCACGCACCAATGCTCCAATGCTCCAATGTTCCTATATTTGAACAGTCATTGTTAACCATGATGACTTTCACTGTCCGAACTGCGGACGATGGTGCAGGCTGACTTCTAGTTTTATAGGCACAACTCTACTTGTTTGTAGCGGTCGAAATGTTACGCTGAATCAACTTATACAAATCAAATGTAGTGTAGATATAATAAAAGACGCATTTCATATTTCAAAAAGGATTAAATTACGATTTGTCAGTTTTGTATGACCGGCTTAGTGAAAAAAAAATGGATCCGGAAGTTAATCCTGGAGGCGAAGGATGTCCAAAGTAATTCTATAAAAGTCCAGATTAAATTGGGATCTATACTTTAAAGGCCAATTCCTTCAGTGGAATCCCAGACTGCTGCGTCATAAAACAAAACTTTCGGTAGCCAATGCCATGAACAACGTTAAGGTGCAATAAGGTGTACGTGTAGGTGAATTGAAAAACGTGCTCCCTTATGTAAACTGTTCAAGATTGATATACCTTTTGAAAAGTCAAGATTTTGTCGCACCCCTGACTGAAATATGCAGCATTTTGTTGTCACTTGACATGTCTACGAACGAAACGACCGAGATTTGTGCTAACATGTTGACAATAGAAACCATTTTCCGTTGGATATTGCACATGAGCATTAACAAGAGGCAGCTCTACGCGTCGACCTGTCAAGCAGCTTATCTGATTGCCTTGTCAGATAATCTTCTGACAATTGACTTACTTATTATAGTAGCGAAAAAGTATCACAATATCATGGGCTTGACGTTGCATATAGATATGATGTTGATGCACAATGGCAACAATTTTCTCGCTTCTTAACCTTCAATAGCTAGAGATTCAGGTAGCATTTAGATGAATTATGATATTTTTACCCACAATATTCCTAGTAAGGAGTCTCATTCATTTCGTTTTTGTTGACAAGTTCGGTTTCTAGTTCATGTGCATACCTCAACAGTATGAATACATTTTAGCGTTATTATTATTTTTCATTATCACAAAAATAAACCGCACAACAATTAAAATTATAAAGGAACCAATTATACCTTTCATTTTCTTGCACCAAAAAAAAATTCTAATCGGTAACCTTACTAAGAATCACTTAAATTTTTTATCACTATCAGTTCCATTATCATATTCGCACGGGTGTGCAGCTAATTTTAAAATAGATAGCTTAAAAGCAAATTATATTGCGCGACAAAACATTTTACTTAATCACTAAACTTGGTAATATGAAGTGAGACAGTCAAGTATTGAACCACTCGGATTTGAAAATTGGCGATTGAATCCCCTCGCGCACGAGGTCCCGGCGACAACGCCACAAGAAACCCTCTTATACGAACCACCCCATGTCCCGCAGATCGAGTCGCAGCTAATCCCGTCTCTGATATACGATCCTAAAGGATCACGAATAAGACGTTTCAGGGATTTGAAAAGTTTCAGAAGGAAATGAGAGAACGGTACTAACTTACTCACGAATTACTCCATTTTACTGAAGACTCACTATTCTGATATTGCTTTTAGATCATATTAACACTGCACTTGAAATAATTAAGCGTTCGGAAGCATTTCGAACGTAAAACGATTGACGAAAACAGCGATTGTGTCCATTGATACCCCTGCAGAGGGGCAGTGAAGTCGAGGCGAGAGAGTTTTGATCGGATTAGGAGCAGGGATGTGGTCGTGGTAGCCATCTTGTGTTCGCACCCACCCGATCCGTCCGTGGGGGAAGGGGGGGGGGGGATATCATATTATGCCTTGAGTGGTGGCCGATGTTAGACTTTAGCTTTTCTAAGGATTCAAAAGCGTAAAAGGGTTTTTAGCTAAATTTAATCGCCTTAAAACGCCAACCTGAAAAACGGAAAACCTATGCCTTCCATCCATTTTCACGCTCAATATTCATGGCCACTATGCTAGGATAATGGAACTAGCGTTGAGGTATTAAGGAGAGTCAAAAGCTTAAGTGCGTGGAAATAAAGAAAAGGAGAGCAATTTTGCACCCTCACATATTTTCGAACACTTTTGGCGAAGTCAAATCTTTCGCAGCTGTTGACTTTGATGAAAGCTTTCGACAGCCCGAGAGAGGAATGTTTTCTTGTCATAATGGCCATTGGTTTTGGCGATGGAAATGCGTGCATTGAAATCACACACAAAAAGGTTTATAATGTTGAAGTCGATTAGCCCAGATATGAGATCAGTTATCACTTCAATCTGCATAGCATTGAGCATTTAATACAAAATATACCTACACATACCTATTGTCATCTCAGTGAAAGCCACTTACCATGCGAAAAGTGTGCGTTCATCGACAGTTTCTTATGGCTGCCAAAAATACAACTTTAACCACGGACAAAAACATTTCAGATTTAACAAAGAAAAATAGTTTGGTTACTTTACTACAAAAATGTGGAAAGAAAGAGATAATTTCTTGATTTATAATCGATTTATACCATATATAGGTCTGATTAAACGATAAAAAAGTGCTTATTGAATCGCTCATTTTAATGCTATCGAAGAGAAACCTCCTCAAGGTTTTAAAAAATGGAAAAAGACGTTTTTAAAACACGCCTGTGCTCACGTGCGTCTGGTTATTGTTTGAATTCTTTGCAACACTTTCTTTCCAGTGCGAAAGCCAAGAGCAATTACACACTGAAGGCGGTGTAAATGTTAACTTGTCCCCAAGGTGTTGTTTGTGCAGTCCATTCAATTGGCAGGCTCAAATGCGGTGGCAATTTGTAACTTCAGAAAAAGAACTGTCACCCATTCTACCACAAAATATGAAAACAGTGCAGGGACCGTTCCCGCGGAAGGCACCGAATTCTGAAACATATCATTAATATTAATGTTAAGTTAACGATACCTAAGCGCTTACAATAACCTAAGCTGATTTTTTTGAAAGTTCTACGGCCATACTTTACTTGACGCAGAAAACGAGAATACTTCCAACAGATTTAAAGAATTTAGAAGCCCAAAGATTTAATACGCATACATACTATTATCTACGTCCTACTTTATGTCTAACCGAAATTGATATCCCAAAAATTAGCTTTCCACATATTATAATAAGTGCAGTTATAATATAAAAACAGTTTCTCCCTGCGATTAAATACTTAATATTTAATTGTCACTGCATTGCCACTAAATTATGAAACTATGCTCTTGATGGCTGTTTTGTATTGTTATAAATGTAGACAACGTACAATGAAAATGAGTGTATAATGAAAACACAATTATTGCATGCTCATGTATGTAGCTGAAGCGAAGAGCTCGTTTGCTACTTCAAGTGTCATTAGGCTTTCGCTGAAAGCTATTCGCATCAGACAAATTATATGCTTTATAATAATAGCAACAACACACATAAAGCTTCCCTAAAGCGCATTGGGTGAATACGTATATTTAATAATAACTTATCAACAGAAGCTAAGTGCAAACTTCTGCTCTCAAACTACTACAAAGTTTCATCAATTTGAAGTTTTTTAATGTCCATAGCCTCGAAATGTATAGAGTTGAAAATTATTTCCTATTTCTGAATTGGCCTCAGCGAAAATCGTTTACCATTTTCAATTGCAGAATCCGGTATATTTCTGTAGTATGTTATGAAGCGGCATAGATTTTTTAGATTGCAATTTAATGTGTTTATGTAGACATATAATTACATAGTTATTTAAACTTGATAAAGTTATCATTTCCGAAGAATTTGTTTCGCAAAACAAGGAAAAACATTTAACTACTCGTCACGAACTAGGTTATTAAATACGATTGAAATCACAGTAAATTGGTCGCAGTTGACAAAGAATGTGCGGCTGATGTTGTGTATTGCATGCAGTACCATTTCGTCTACCCGCGATAAGGGTTGAACAAACAGTAAGCCATATGTATACTGACACCGAATTGTTCCCTCATATAGCTTACACATATACCCGACTGCTGTCGTTTGTCATTTTTGGTCACTAAATGCCCCTATACGTAAGCAATTTATCGAAAATTATTTATTTAAATGTCTTATCTCTTGTCGTAAGTCGATAAAAAATTCTTAATTGGCCACTAAGTATTATCAAAGCTTTAAAAAATAGCCTTCACAGCTTATATTTGAATCTGATAGCAACTCGTTCTATGAGTCAGACATTTGCCTATAATTACCTATCCTTGAATAATCGAAAAAATAGACAGGACTCAAGTCGATCGTATATATAATATCGAAAACAATTACCTATCGTATATAATAAGGAGTGCCTAGTACACTATTAATCTATAGTATGGTCAGCGTCGTAGTTAAAAAAAAAAAAAACAGTTTTAAAAACTAGGTTGGAATGCGAACGAATTGGGAAAGTTATAGTGGATTTCTTAGAATTTAAATCCAGCTTTTAAAACAGATTTTTTCGAAATCTAGTGCTAAGGTAAGGGGAAATACATGGATCTAAATAATTGTATCCCGTCGAAGCTGTCAGTGTAGGCCCTGTGCAGGCAGGTCCTGGCCCTGTGCAGTGCAGTGTTTGTCCAGGCCCTGTTTCAAAATCAACTCGAGACCTATTTTCTTCCAGCAACAATCGTTGTGCGTGACGAAGCTGAAATATTATTCAGGTTACAGGATTCCAATTTTCTCGACGCCTGGCGCACAGTCGTGAGACGCCCACGTGACAATATTGCCATAACTATGACATAAATCATTGCCGTAAATAGGCGTAAAAGTGGCACTTGATTCACGAATTCCGTGATCAATTCACCCAATAGGTAGCTTTGGCCAACGCTTATCAACAGTCGTAAACTGAGTTTATGAATTGAGAGTTATTCATCAAAATGTGACAGATAATCGGAATAAGTGTACCCAACCAAAAAAGGTGTAGATCATTAAACAACTAATGTGAGAGTTAATAAAGTACATGGTATTGGAGTAACCATTTATAAGTAGGTACATTTAGAAACAATATTTCAATTAAAAACTTTGCAACGTTATATATATAGTATATGTCATATACGCAACTCGAATTTGAGAACCATATCTATATATGAAATCAGAACCCGCTGGCGTTATTGATACACTACTTATATAAAAGTCAGTAAGTACAATTATTATTTCTTTTTACAAGAAACAATTCCGACGGACTCTAAAAATAGCACGCAATTCAAATTTCAAATCATTAACAATTCGAGCACAATTCAGCTTGCACGAGAGTAAACGATTGCTTGTAAAAATATACTCCCCTGTCAAAACTGATACGAATCAGAGTTGAACAAAACAGTTTCTACGACGGCGTCGGCGTCGGGCGTCGCGGGCGTCGTCGCGCACAAACTTTTCTCGTGAGTGGCGTCGTCAAAGCGATGTATAAATCATGTGGGTTGATCATTGGGGCGTCGTGACGCCCTCCTTTTTACGTCCGACGTCTGACGTCTGCACACGACGGCGCGTCGATTGTCGGGAGTTGCGAGCGTCGCGAGCGTCGCGGCGCGGCGCTGCTCGACCAAATGACAGTTTAGCGTTTAGCGTCGTGGCGAGGCGAGGCGAGGCGAGGCGAGGCGAGGCGAGGCGAGGCGAGGCGAGGCGAGGCGAGCACGGTGGTCAACGACGTCGACATAACACGATATGAGCACTTCACTTCAGCCCATGCTAACATTCAAATTGCATGTTAACAAAGCAATCAAATGGTATTACATGCATACGCGACAAAAACTACTGGCGTTGGATTTATTATGAGTATAAAGTAGAAACTACTGGGGCAACTTATAGATAGTCAAGTGGGTATAGACGTGCCTGTCCTAATTAATGGAAAAAAACGATTTTATGCTGTGCTTTCCAGTAATGGTTTGTTGAGTAGTTCAAGCGTTATACGTTTACTGTCGGTCTAATATTTAT
>QKMV01002496.1:0-13198 GCA_003287335.1 Lednia tumana
TTGCACGGACCTTGAAAAACTATAAATTTTAAATTTATAAATTTTTCTTTTCGTCTGCATGCCATGGAAGCCATGCACGCGAAGGTTTGGAGACTTGATACAAAATTGGCGGTAAAGCTGTCGGGTTTCGCGAAATCGTTCGATTTTGCGCAGGACCAATATCTAAGTGGAGAACGGCGACACTCAGCTCATCTCTGCACGAATCAACGAACAAGTGGTGGCGATTAACGACTAGCATACTGGAAACAATCGATTACTTTATATCCAGCCTGGTTGATCGTGTTATCTAGCTGACCCCTGCCCCTGTCCCGGTGTCTGCACCTACGTGACCCACGAAACAACGTCACAGGGCACCGACAAACAAGATTCCAAGCCACTTCGACGAGTGTCTCAACGAGACACAAGCGAAAGTAATTAGTATTCTTAGCTACGTGACTTTAACACCTGCAATTATTATGTCATTACCTATGGTTGTGTGCAACAGATATACATCGTACGACGTGTTAGTAAGAATTCATTTAAGTATAGTTTATAGGTAGGCCTATATATGTACACTCCGTTCGGGATTGAGATTGCAGCAGCAAATATTCTCGTCAAAGGAGGTATCCCGCAAGCTTTTTTAATAGCCTGTCAATCACTAGAGAGTATGTGGTGTGACAGGGTCTGTAGTGAGTCTAATGGCTCGTTCAAAGGTTGTCACTGGTCATCTGTGGAAAGGTTTAGAGAATGTAACTGGTAAGTAAACATTTCAATGAATGAAGAATTCACACCACATACCCTCTAGTGATTGACAGTCTATTCAAAAAGCCTACGGGATACCTTCTTTGAAGTGCCATTTGCCGCCGCATTCTCTAGCCCGAACAGACTGTAGCTAGTCAACATTTCCCCTCTGCACCAGCTTCTTACAAACGTTTTTCTTTCCAGCTTCCTTCAATCCACGCATCAAAGATTGCATGCAAAGTGACTGCTTTTACGTTTTAACGCCGACAAAGTAGATTACCATTATTCTCATCCCCGCGAATGCTTGTGCGCAACGGAGATTAACTGCTGACGTGCGTAGGAGGGACGAGACTCGAGAGTATGACGTTTGCCCTCTTTTTTTTGTGCTCGCAAAGTTGGCTTGCCGACTGAATTGCAATTTAGCCGCAATTACGGCCCGCTTCTCTTTTAAATACCGGATCCAGATCGCAATTTGCTTTGTCTACATTGGGTAGGCGAAGCCGTTGCCAAACTGAGTGGATTTCCGGCCTATAAATCCGATAATTCGCCGTTTGAATAGAATTGGTCGACACTAACCAGCCAAGGTACACAACAATAAAATAGCATCGAAATCGTACGGCCATACCACGCGCTCTAAGCCCTAGCGCGAACCGATATCCGATTACTGACGTCATGAACATAACTTCTTTCACAAGAATTCGCAGCAAATCGCAGAAAACAATTAATTATTTGAGCCTAGAATGCAGCTGCTAATGCCAGCCACTGTGCAAAGATTTATGAAATTATGCCGCACGAAACTAACTTTAGAAATGGCAAGAGCCAGCGAGTGTGTTGCGCGTGCTGATGCCTCGGAGTTGGGTGTTTAAATAAATTGTATAGCGAAACTTAGCGCAAGAGGATGATCTCGAGTCCCGACCGCGGACGAGATCCGCAAAGTGGCGCGATTTCAACCTCCCCCCTCCCCCCCTCCCGGCCGCACAGCTCTCGCACAGTCTATGCGATTATTGATTCTCTTGCACTCGATGCTTAGATTGTTTCCGAAATATTCTCGTAGGTTTCACATAAAGAATACGAAGAGCAATGCGGGCCGCATTATACCGAGCCACCGCTTCATTTTATTACGGCTAGCTAGCGGCATACACACGGTTTCCATAGGCAACAGAGATTAGCTGAAAGCCTGTAGGAAGGGTGTGCCGCCGTGCATGCGCTCTATTATACAGCCGGTGTTTCGACTCCGTCTCCTCTCGTGCCGTCTCGCTCCCACTTCGAACTGTCTGCCGCCTTTTCGCGCTCACATAATATTTTTTTCACGCGCTCGGTCGATACGATACGACTGCGAGAATCCGCCAAAAGATTACGATCGCGCGCCGCGAAACCTCGCGCGCGCGGTCGAACCGATGACCGCACGTCGCGATGTCCAGCGGTTATCGAAATTGTCACGGAACGATATTTTTTATACGAACAAAGAGACGGGGCCGGCCGCGTGACGATTCGGCGAAATCGGTCGTATACTATCCACGTCGGTATTCCGAATCGATAGATTCGGCCCCATGTATGCGATACTAATTATTAATTAGTTACGATGAATTTTTTTTTCGTCTACGAAATGTCCATTTGCCCTTGAAAATCGTTCCGTAGGAGTTATACGGACGTCGTACAGGCGGTTGGTATGGTATTTATCCGACTCCCTGTGCTCCGATGCTAGCGAGCGAGCTGCGCTTCGAGCAAGCAGGCAGGCGGCTCTAGCGTCGGCTAGGAGCTCGAATATAGCATGAAAGGCAGGCAGGCAGGCAGGCAGGCTGGGGTTACCGACCCACACCATCCGAACCAGCTGCACATGCCGGCGAAAATGACAGGGAGTCGTGAGAGGGGCGCTCTCGTCTCGCCCGACGCGCTCATTTCTCACTAACATTTCGGAAATTATTCAATGTGTGATTATCATTTCACGTCTGTTTGTCTCCATGATATGCATGATAAAATGGACGAGTCCCATGAGAGGCACGAGAAAATGGCGGACATGTACTGTTACGTCATTAACTTCGTGACATGGAAGAATGAATAAGAATAATGATATTGGAACAGTTAACTTCACGAAAACAAACTGTTGTCGTTAGTGAAGCAGGCGATGTTTTGCTGTAACTATGTGAAAGTTTTACCAGATAGAATAGAGATATCCAAGAAACGCGTAATAATTACGGGAGGCCCAAAACGGGGAACCACTGTTTTTTTACGAATTTAAAAAAAGACTCCGTCGAAAAACATCAACCCAAAACGCGAGAAGACAATCGTCCGAAAATCACAATCCGACGCGATCATGAACGAGCCCCAACCGACCGCCGACCTCTGACCCGAGCGAAAGTGTCCCGATCCCCAGCCACCTCCGCGACCAGCGCATTCATCCGAGCACGGCGACGTCCGCGCCTCCCATGTTGACACAACACACCGCCGGGGTTATCGAACCAAACAGATTGCCGTCGCAAGATCGTCGGGCACTCGTGATAAGGCCGCGTGGTCGACCGATCCGATCGGACGGGGGGGGGAGGGGGGGCCCGACCCGGCCAACTCAGCGTCCGCCGTCCACCTGACGTGAGATGACGCACGACAGAGGCCACCGCTCGCACGCTGCCGGCCGTGGCGTTCGCGACCCAAGTGCAGCGCGGCGGTGAGTAGGTCGGAATACCCCTGCTAGCTGCTGCACCAAGCACACCCACAGATGCCCACGTGCTTTCGTAGCTCGGTCGGCGGCGACCTAGAGAGCAGACTCCGTGGCGGGAACGGAACGAGCTGAGCTGGCTGAGCTGACGAATCGACGAACGAGCGCAAGGCGGCTAGGTGTCCCGCGGACCGGCGTGTAAACATCGCGAAACGCCATGCGGCACCGCTGGCGGCTGGGATGATAACGACGAAACGTGACAATTTGAGAGGAATTGTGGACGGGCTGATATCGCGAAGAGCGCGTCGGCGTGGGCCGAAAGTCGCAGTCGCGATGGGGATGTGCCGCCCGTCAGAATAAGGTTTTTGCATCTGATTTTCGGAATCGATTGATGAGTTCCAACAGAAATATAAACGTATGGCGACAAGCATTGCAAATGTCAAGCCATTTAAACGGCTAGTATTAACATCCGGGGCTCGAGTCCTCGAGTAGGCAGGTATTTTGGATGTAATTTTAATATTCTTCATACACGTATGATTCTTTCCCTCCTTCGTAAGACGATTTTTAACTCAACTGCGACGAGTTTAAAATTGCATTTTTTTTGGGCGTAAAAAACGGACGGCTACGATGTTTACTGGCTGATGACGTCATGCATGATTACTTTACGCTGCTTCCTCTAGTCTAGTCCCGGCAGCCTCCGGATTGGTCGGATAGGTGACAGAAAAGTGTAGTACTGCTTCATGACGTCACAGGCTGTTTTCAGTCGTTTGTTGAAAATTGTAAGTGTAATCACTTCTGAAATTGCTATAACTCCTCGAAGGGCATGCAAGGAAAATAGGGATATCTTCATGAATCAGACACGAAACTCTTTCTAGCAGAATGGTAATCGCAATTGGCATTTGACGCAAAAACCCTTGGGGGTATGGAAGTGCGATGCCAGCGACTCCTCTGATAAAGATAATCACCATTTAACATCTGTAAAAGGTTCACGGCGCTTTCGACCCCCACGTCTCAAACGACGAATACATGACGATGATAGCTTGGCCCTGCCGGGAACGTCTCGTTTTGCTAATCGCTAATTAAGGGCGCTACTCGACTTAGTTACCACTTACAACTGAATCCATCTACGAAAACGTAACAAAAACCTTTCCACCACCACCACCACCAAGTCCACCTGGAAATGCGTGTACCACCACAGGCGAACCGTCGTCAACAGACAAGTTTTATAAATGTACACAGAGCACAAACCGAAAATAATAAGAGATCAAAAACCTTTCATCTTCAACAAAAATGAAGCGAAAGCCCACTAGAGCCAGGTATTTTTAGACACCGGTACGCGGTACCAACGAATCTACCCCACACGTTGCAATACCGGCCCAAACTCACTCACGCCGAGTCGAACGTCAAGCCGGATGGGAAACCGACGGAGAGGCGAGGAGGCAAACACCAAACGGGCAAATCGCGATTGTATGTAAGCGTCAAACCAACTACAGAACACTCCCCCGAAATATCGGGCGCCCGCCAGCGCCACCGCCGCAGATGACGGCGGCGTCGTGGCGAAAAGCGGGGAAGAAACCCTGACCTTACCCTACACACCTAAGGGAGGGGTGAGGTGGGATGGGTAGCTCGCTGTAGCCAGAAGCACCCAACCCAACCCACCAGTCCATGTGCTCACGGCCTACTAGGACACGTGACAATAACAAAATCTACGCCAGCGGCCGGTGTATTTGACGGTTTCACTGAACGGATAGTGGTTTTGTTGCATATTTCAAATTATTACAACGTCCACGTGTTTTTCCTGTATTTTAAGCTTTGCACCATTGCATTGGATAGTGCATTAGACGGGTTCACTAGTGGTTTTGTTACATATTTCGAATTATTTGAACGTGCATATTTTGTTTTCTATGTATTTTAGACTTAAAAACCTTGCACAATTACCAAGAACTTCATCAGTTAGTTCTCGACCTGTGAGTATTTGTGTTCAATGAATCGGAATTCGGAGGCATTTTCGAAAGAGATAATTATTTTACTAATTCCAATGACAATGTCTGTATGTTGGGACCTTAGCTAATGCATGTATTTTAACCACATGTTTGGAGCCGTAGCGTTTCTAGCTCACGAAATTGTATTTACCTATTGATTAGGTTCCTAATGAATTACCATTTTTTGCACAATTGGCTAATGTTAACCAATAGAGCCCAACCGAAAAGAAGCTTAGTGTATATAAATGTAATATAGTTTTATCAGTCCTGCAGACATTTGTCAATATTTATACCTAGTTTACACAACGAATTAATATGGTTAAATCATTACTTTGATGGCAAAATAAACTTTTCTAGTCACCAACCCTAGTACCTGCCGTTATTTTTTTTAGATTTATGCCGATAAGTCTAAGATGGACATTGGACAGCTCATCAAAAATAGCGTTTCTGATGCATGGGATATATTCGGGCAAAAACATGGACAAGTCTGGCATCGCTGCTGAACGCGAAGGAGCTAAATTAAGACCGACGGTTTATAACGGGCAGGGCAGCACCCCAATGGCTTGAGGAGGCTGAGGAGGGAACTGCTGTTTGTTTACATTCGCACGTGCTCCTCGACTCACTCGACACTATAGAGATGAGACGCACTTTCCTGGATAAAAATTAAAGAAGAAACGCTACGTTGCGTTTAATATGTATTTGAATTCAGGGGGTTTGCTACATAAAAGTCTGGAAGTGATGAGAGTCGAGACGAAAGAGCTGGTGAAACAATGCGAACATTGTTGGGCATTGAGTTTCAACGTACAAGATCAATTGAGGGAGTGGGCGATAGCCATTCTTCTGACAAGATACTCAATGATCCACGTCATTCGTTATGAATATTGTTTTTGTTTCCGTTTACACAGAATTCGAGTTAGCTGAGCACATTGGCTTTAGATTTAGTTACAACTAGGTATTTGTTACACCACGAATGAAGTGTGCTGCCTCGCCTGTACAGAATAATTCTTCAGATACAATGCTGTTCAAATTGTTTAAAAATGCATTTTTCTGGGTACCTTCCTAGCCCTTCTTTGGAGAACTTTTTTTACTCCAGGGGAGGTACTCATTGCATTAAAAGCGGCTATATATATTTTATCAGTAATAGTGGCCAATGACCAATTGATAAAACTTTGTCCATTTCCCCTAAAAAAATAACAGGACGAGTGGGTACCAGCTGCTAATGTTACTAATTTACAAGTGACACCCGCAATAATCGTGGTGAATTTTTTTTTTAAGACTCTTAATCTTAGCACTAGTTTTCAAAAAAAAAAAAAAATATTTAGCTGAGACTGCTAAGAACTGCACAGATAAATTCTCATTGGTGAGTTTATTTATTTATATTGTTTATTGAGAATGTATATGTATATTTAGCAGTGTTACCCAAAAAAATAGATTTTTTGGATATCGGGATGAATAGGTATTACAATAAAATAATCACGATTCTATGGGGAGGTTGCAATGACCATTGCTTAAAGAATGCTAAATACTTAGCTTCATAGATGTGCAGGAGGTAAGTAGGTGCCTCTTACCCACTATGGTACCGAACATGATGAACACTATTATCAATTATTATTGTGAGAAAATTTTACGAGCTATGACTGACCAGGCTCGAAAAGATAACCATTCGTATCTGTCCATTAGTCTTCTTCGAATATTTCGATGAAACAGCGAGATTAATAAACCAACGGTGTAATGAAATTTACCATAGACACAATACTTTTGACTTGTATTTTGAATTAATGTTGTTGCAATTAATTGAGTCCAAACCAGCAGTCCAAGTGCCTACAGGTGGTCCTGTCCTTCGAGTAAGGTACATAGGTACATATTTTGAACAAACGAATTATAAAGGTACCTACCTACTTACCTACCAATCTACTTACCTACCTAGCCATAATGTTTTTTTTATTTAGGGTCGGAACACTAAACAGCGAAACAGTGTGGTAGGTTACTAGTACAGAGGTATTAGGTAGGTACTAAGTACCTGTATAGATTAAATGTTTTATTTGTTTGAACATAAGTTTATAGGGTTTGGTGGAGGCCAGTGCAAAGAAAAAATCACCTTCAATACCATAGGAAACTGGATCATAATTTGGTCATGGATTCAGTACTATAGGCCTAAATGCCAGCCTAAGTGCTTCCCCTTCCACTGGTGCTACACCTCCAAAATTCCACCATTTCACTTCAATTTGTAATGATATAATTGATTACTCGTCGAAAATATATAGTGAGAATAAAATAAAGTAAACAATTGCTTACCTTTACCCATCCCCCATGAGCAGTCACTAGCACATAGAGAAGATACAAGTCGATTTCATGGCCGTTTATCTTGGGAATTTTACGAAATGGAGTCCTGAAACAGAACGAACACGATATTAATATTAAAATTTAAAAAATCTTTCTCACATGAATATTTCTTCATGCGTTCAGTAATGAAATGCGTTATGACAAACACAACTCACCCGCGAGTGTCGTGGAAGTGGCGAAGCTCACGAATAAACCCATCACGTTCACGATCGTATGTGATTGGATCTTTGTTCAGAATTTTAGCCATTATAACACGAAACCACTCTTGTTTACGGACACCACACGTGTACGGCGATGGATTTATCCATCGATAGTTACTCCCGATACGCGCGACGCGAACATCGGGAATAGCAGATTCACTTCGGAAAGATAGCAGTCTGCAGTTAGGTCCCAACCGACGAAGGGTATTGTTCGCGACTGGACTCCCGCACAAGTAGTTAGGGTGGACTCAATATCCAAATCCCTGTGCTGGCTCGACGTTGCACTCACTTCGGATAAGTATAATGCGCAGAACCTCCCAACACGCTTGCACTCGATCTTGTTGATAACACAGATGATAACCTGAAGTAATCCATTTCGATTGTTGACAACCGCACAAGTATCTATAGATCGGATGGTGGCATTCACGCACAAGTTATAAACTGGCACTCAAAATTAAGAAAGCTTGGTGCAACGCGGAGTGTCACAGATTAAAATGGCGTCCACCAATGCCGTGTTTGTAGATCAAAATAGCGTATTACCTTACATGTTTTAATCACTTCAGATCACCGAGCGCACGTCTCTGTAGCTTAGTTGTAATGGTAGAAGTCAGGTTAAATTAGGGACGTATTTCTTACCACGAAAAAACAAGCCTACGCCCGAAAAGGCTACAGAAATAATTCTATCGTAACGGAACTGCATGCCGCTTTTTTGGAATCTTGATTCTGAATTCTGGAATGAGGCTCGCCCTCTGTGAGCAAGTGATAGAAGCTAAGGACGTCGTCTTTATTGATCCACCGCCTGTTAAAAAGCTGTAAGCGGCGGTGGCTTCGCAATTCGTCGCCGCCATCTTATTTCGGGTCTTACCACGTGTATGGGAGTATTGGTGAAAATTCGCATTTTCAACAAAATTTGCCTAGTAACAAGATAAAATTCGTATCCAAGGGTAAGAACCAAATAAAAATGCCGGCACCTTATAGTCGAAAGAAGCGACATAATGGAAATTTGCATATGAAAAAAAGTTGGAGGACAAAGAGGCGAACAAAAGATTTGGACGAAGTAAGAAAATAAAAATTGATAATTAAGTTAGCACTTCAGCTACTGCTAGGTACGACGAACGTAGTTGGTTCACTAAATTTGCTCAAGTGACTGTTTTTCCTCGGACCTATTTCTCATAGAAGCTCGGAAACTGATTTGACAACACATCTTAACCTTCCTTTTTTCACCAGATTGATAGTGATTTATCAGTTGTCAATGCTGAAAAGTTACTAAACCAAGAAATAGATCTTGACAAACCAGGAACTGCCCAGTTCTATTGCCTTCATTGCGCGTACGTATATATTTTGAGAATTATGCTTAAATAGCAATTAGGTAGACCGTAGTAGTTGGGATTTGGTGATCTACTAATCTGATTTTTTTACAGACGCTACTTCATTGACGACCAGGCTTTGAATGCACACTTCCGCACTAAGGTCCACAAACGTCGTATGAAAGCTCTGGAGTTGGAGCCTTACACAATTGCAGATTCTGAACGTGCTGCGGGATTTGGCAATTTCATACAGCCGAGAAAACGCAAGATGGAAACACAAACACCATTGGCAGAAGAGGCTCCAGAGAAAGTGCAGAAGGTTGATCAAGATGGAGATGTGAAAATGGACTAATTTAGAAAAGTTTGGCTTCGAGAATTATTTAATGATATTGCCTGTTGTGAACTATTAAGAATGTTAGCGTCGAAGAATTTCGCGTTTTCGTATCTGAAAAATCGAGACATTGTGTTTCATTATATAAAACGTTGGCGCAGCTCGGCATTGTATATCACCGGCGACAAAGCGAGTGAGACTTATGCGGTTCTTACTCCTCACTTGGACTATGAGCAGCGCTTTAAAGATGTTGCTCGGCTTAAAAGGAGCGTTGAACTCCGAGGATTATCTGTAAACATAGATAGTTTAAGAGTCTTACTAGAAATGTATAAAGATGTTAATGGGCACAAAACTCTACTAGAGAAGTGTCGAGCAGAAGTTGCAAGCAAAATGAAGAGTTTAAAATGTAATGGCCAAACTGAGGAAGAAAATGCGCAACAAGAAAAAAAGTACCGACTTGAAGGAAAATTGATAAGAGATGATTTAAAAGCCCTCATGAAAGGTCTTTGGGATCTAGAAGGAAACACAATGCTAAAAGTACTTTCATTGCCGAACGATCTTCACCATGACACACCAGTCAGTGAACCGATGATTTTTTACGAGTCCAAAACCCTGCCCGAAGTAAAAACGGCTAAAAGTCACCTTCAAATAGGACAGCAGATGAATATTTTGAAATATGAAAATGAAACCAGCTACTTCTTAAGTGGAGATGCTGCTCACTTCGAATTAGGAGCACTCTATTTCTTTGAAAATCATTTCCAGGAAGCACAGTTTGTTCAGTTGAGCAATGCTGATTTTGGAAAAAGCGTAATTATAGAAGGCGTTGGTATTAAGCACAAAGATGCACGTGAATCATTCATCCTGAAAAGTGACGATGATGTAGTCAATGATGACGACCGACTGCATTTAGTGGGAGGTGCCTCCCTGGCATCATTTTCTGCTTTCCATGCAAAACAAATCATTAAGCCGCATTCCCTACCAATAAAATACTTTACAATTGGCCGTCAGTACGATCCAAGTCCAAGCTCTCCGGCCAAGGAAGGCCTTTTCAATGTTTGGCAAGCATCTGCTCTTGAAATGTACATTGCTACATCTAATGTTGATAATATGATGCAAGAGTTTGAAAATGTGTTGAAGATTCTCATATCCGCATACGAACAGCTAGAGTGTCATTTTCGAGTTGCGTTTCTGCCTGCAAGGGATTTAAAGCATTGGGAGAGTTTGCGAGCTAGTGTTCAAATGTATTCAAATCACTCCCAGTGTTACGTTGAAGTAGGAAATGTGTGTATATCTGGTGATTTTGTTAGTAAGAGATTGCTGACGAGCTACCAAGAGACAGAAAAGTCCGAGCCGAAGTATGTTCATGTTGTGTCCGGAACTGCATTGTGTGTGCCGAGGTTGTTGGCCTGCATTCTCGAACAAAGCTCGATGACCGACAGATTGAGTATTCCAGAACCTATTATCCGGTATATGCTGGCGACATAATTTTACTTTGTATGTTCAATGTGGCAAAAACAAAAGGTTTAATTAAAATTGATTTTCCCAAAGACTGCTAGTGTTCTTAATGATTCTTGGCGATTTTCAGCTACCACGGTGAGTTAATTGCTGAGCTCGATGCCCCAGCAAGAGTGTGTCTCATGAATTGGAAGACAGTGGTTCAATCCTTGGGATTGGTTACCCTGGTATTAGGTTTCATCATTTTCCACATCCAACCAAGGTACATTCTAGGATGGTTCTATTCTAACTACAGCGGTATCCTCATCGGGGTGCTTACAATCTTTTTATTGCCAGAGCATACGTTTCTATCTGGGGCGCTGGCGACAGTTAACACAGGAAGGAATGGCTGGAGTCTGTTTTGTGGGTGATGGTAATGTAATGCTGTTTTGTGGGTGGTGGTGAGGTGATGTGGGTGGGCAATGTAGTATGCAGTATGAGGATATCCAAAGCCAATGTCAAGTCAAGCTTTTAGCTTCATTTACGGACCGCCTCAAAAGAAAATTCCTCGCTACGCTTCCTGATTCTTCAAATCACCTCATCCGCTCAATTCAATAGTCTCTCCGATCACTTTCCGTAATGTATAAACTAACATTTTCATTAAAAATTTCACACACAATGAATTTATTCCATGTCTAAATTTTTATAGCCCTGCCAGGGCTGGTAAATGTATTACTTCGTCAAATAAATAAAATGAACCAAGTGTAGTGTGGTCTCTCACAGGAAAGACTGTAGCCATGAGAAGTTTTCCACAAAGGAAAAAATTGTTTCCTCAATTCTTGAGGCCCCAATTTGAACCCAATTGATTCATCGTAGTTTTAAATTCAAATCAACATTCCATTGTAATTCTGCATGTTTTCAAAACGAACCCCACAAAAACACGTCGGCAAAATGCATTTGTCAGTGTTTACAGAAAGATGAGGGCGCAATCATAGTCCATCATGAGTAACGGTTTTTGCACCCCAAGAATCAGAATTCAGTTCAATTATGACTGTTGACCCACGTAATGCCCACCCCCCTCCCTGATCGCAAGTATAGAGCCCAATGCACATGATTTTTGTGAAATAATAAACATGATTTGGGAGTTAGAATTAGGTTGGGAGTGGAATCAGACTGTAACAAATATTTATATTTTGGGTAAGTGGCCATTGGAAGTGTAATTTAAAAACAGTTTGATTCCGGTCCCGACTTTAATTAAACAGAAATTCAACTTTCCTGAACAAAAGTGGTGCAGAAATTGGCATCCAACAATGTTGCATCCTGCTAGGAAAATACAATGCACTTTTGTGTCTAGTTAATTGGGGTCTCGGCAACTTTCGGCATGAAATATTGTTGGGCAGATAGAATTTTTTAATAACCTCAGCAACCTTAATTTGATCAAATTCAACAGGGAACACAATAGGGAATGCTTTGTCTGTAGTTTGCTATGCAAAAAAATCTTTTTTTCAAACGTTTCCATGTTATTCTTATGAGATTTTTGGGATTTTCAAACACTTTTTACCGAAAACTAGCGTGAACTGAGCTCTCAGGTTAAACCCATCTAAATAACATACATAATCAATAGACAACATTCAAAAAGGCTTAATCCAGAGTCTTTTTAAGACAGAGGACTTTTTAAAATGCAGCCCCATAGGAAAAGCATTACAAACGATTTTAATCGTCTCTGGAATGACTTTTTGAATGTGGTCAGATATCAGCTTGATCAAAAATGCCTTGTGACCAGTAGAGCACCAACAAAAATACATTTGTGCCGTGAGAGTTGAATGGACAACTCTTAGTTTGCTCACTACAACAAAATGACATATTTCCAGCCGATTCTTCCAAACTTTTTTTTGTGATTTCATTTGCCGGCAATACAATGTGTCAATAGTCCAGGGCGCAAATGAGTGCTACGCCCCGCTTGATCCAGTGTCGTTGAGGCTTGTTGCTGGGAACCTCGATGGCTAGTACGTAGTTGGTCGAATGGCCCGTGGTGGAGAGCGTTCCTGCCCGAGTCAGCGTTTTGTACACGGGGCATTCGTAGATGCCGTGATCGGGAACCACGTGGCGTTCTTCAGGTGTCAGCCACAGCACAGGCATGTCTGCACGATGAAAAGAAAATACAACACTGAGGATGACAAGAATCAAACATTTAAAGCCAAATACACGGCTAGACTATATAATATAGT
>QKMV01002497.1:0-13197 GCA_003287335.1 Lednia tumana
TATATATATATATATATACCAAACAGATTTTTCTTTTTAGTAGTCTTCTAGTAACCACACTCGAATTCTACGCGGGCTAGCGTCTTGGATAAATTAAATCTGCCCTGCTCTAAAGTCGAAAGTTCTCCCCTAAACCGTGTCTGAAATTCTTCCCCAATGCAGCTAAACCAATGGACTGAATTAAGTCTGATTTAATGTTCAATATTGATTTACCTCTACTACAATAATACACTAGATCTTCAGATAGACGAAGCTAACGAAGATAAATAGTTTGTTCGCTTTCCTAGAAGGTGCTGTAGCATAATGCGATTGCGACCTAATACCATTGTTCCGTCAAATTAACTATTTCCATACAATTATTTCGAATACCTACGTGGGCTTAATAAGTAGAGTCGTTTTTATGCGAATGAATAATTTTGCACAAATGCAGCAGGCGCTTGAGATTGCGTTCGTACTTCGTGTTGCGGAAAATCAGCATTTTTATTGCCAAACTTATCAAGCGAATGTTGGTTTGCGACGAAACCATCCTAAAAAGTGAAAACAGAAAAGAGTTTCGTCGTCTAGCTCAAGCTACTTTCCAACCCCTATAGTCCTATATACGTCAGATGACACGATGCGCGGACTGAAACCACCCGAAGTGAAAACCGCAATGGTGTCGGACAGCAGCTCACCTATCCTCTCGAGTAAAGACCTTAATGGCCAATGGGGCATAAAATTGAAAAAATTATAGGATTGCTCCTGTTTTATGGCCTTTCAAAAGGGTTTGTGGCCACTTAGGCGCTTTGTGGTGGCAACATATTCCTTCCTGCTTCACTACATAGTGAAGTAATGATTCTGCCTTCCTCTACATATTTATTTGTCAGTTTGTAAGGCTCGCCACCGACGCGGCTCGACGGCCGACGCTACCCCTGGAACGCCTGTATTATAAAGCACGGGGCTGAATAGCGACGCTCCCCGACCGACGCCTACAATGCTACTACATATATATCGTTTCTTTGAATAATTTAGGAGATTAGAATAGCTAGCTCAGTGCATATATACATACAGCATAGCATGCTAAACTCACATTTGAGGGTCCTAGGCTCGACTCTAGTCGCACCAACACGAAATATCTTGTATAGCTGTTTTCAACGACCATTTCCATGATAGTACATAAATTAGAATATCATTTATGTGTTTGGCTTGACAGAACAAAGTGATTGGGTTAGCTTTAGTTAGACCCATGGAGACGCATGCATTGATAAGATCTTTCTTGTTGAGATGATTGACTACCGACATTCAGATATGTTTTCGTGCTCCATTCTTCACCCGCGAGTTTGATGCTCTGAAATAATTACTCGGGCAGGCTTCTTTGTTTGTAGCTCGCTCAACAAACGCTCACGCTTGCAGAGTTGCTCTTCTTTGATTGTTTAATCTGGGCCATTCTTATGCATTAAGTATCCCACTTTATATTTTCATAATATACGTTACTGTACTTTTTTCTGTCGTAATAATTTCGGCTGTTCTTCTTCTCTAAGAGTTCTGATACGATCTTGCTCGGCGGTGTCTTGACCATTCAGCCTACTTTGTTCCTTACCAGGAATGTCTCGGAGTTCTCTCTCGGTCGCATTGCTTATACGTGGCCGCTTCTCTCTCGCTCTCTCGCTCTCGTCTTGAGCTTATTATAAAGTGTAGCAGCCTATATTTACCTCTATAATCAATGTTTTTTCTCAGGTCAGGAGCTTGGGTTTGATGAAAATAATTATTGTTATCCGGGGTCCGTGTGTAGAGCAAGTTTGGCTACTTTTGCTTGCCCAGAGATGGGGCTACGCCCCGCTCAAAATAAGCCCCCGGCGTTATTATTTTATAAAAAAAATGTTTTATTAAAAGCGATTTGGGAATTCGGTGGATTAATGGAGTAATTAACTCATTTTCCATATAGCAGTAAGCTTTTAACGATCGACTTAAGCCTCGGCCAACGTCCTGGTCCGGTCTTCGGAGCTCGGACACAACCGCTGCTGCATGGCTGGTGGTCTCTGCCTGCATCTATTATTGAGAGTATTCTCGACGAATTATTTACAAATCTGAAATGTTTCCGAGGGTGTCTGTTTAGTTTGGGGCTGGTCTGGTACCCGTACCTAGACGCAAAATCCATGGTGTGATGAGAAACGATTCTCATTAATTGACCGCTAATTACTCGTTTAAGTTAATTATGACATGGCAAATGAAGGGGGAGGTGAGCGTATATACAGGATAATATAATAGCTGCATCGTATAGTATTTATGGTTTGCTATGAGACTCCTAATTAATAGCACACGAATAAGCGATATTCTAACTGCCCTGGTGCTGCTGGTGTGGCTGATGGTCTACGTACGGTCGGTTTACAATAATTGAATGGAAAACAAAAAGAGAGCTGGCATTTCAGACGTGCAGGGTACCTATGCTGAATGCTCACGCGGAACTCGCCTATAAATACAATGGCGCCGATTTACGACGCCAACCGGCCTCAATATCCGATCAATTTTAAAAGTTGAGATTAGTTTTTTAATGGGATTTTTGTAAGATCTATGCTCGGCAAACTCTCGGGGTTTGAGCGCGCTTGTGTATTTGAATATTTCCAACTTTCTTTGACGAGATCCATGCTTTGAAATATCAAATATATTGCCGAAACGTGATACTGTACACATTTTCGACTGATGATTGATGGCTGTCAAAGTGTAGGGAAATAATGAAAATATAACAATTTATATTAAGGGGTTTACTCAGTACCTTTCCCGTTCAGGAAAGTTTGAGGAAATCTCATAAATTTAGCCCGCGATCATCTCGTTGCGGAAAAGTGAGTAAGAGCTGCGACTTGTCGATCAGGAGCAACGTCGTCTTCGTCGTCGTCTTCGTCGTCGTCTTCGTCGTCGTCGTCGTCGTCGTCGTCGTCGTCTTTGTCGTCGTCGTCCTCGTCGTCAGGTGATTGTGAATCATAGCGAAACACTGTGAGAAAATCGAATGGAATATCATCACGTTGGTGGCATGGCGAAGTAAGATGGATTGCCGCTCACAAGGCGTTTCTAATGCAATATACTCATACTCGACAATATCCGAGCCATAAAATATATACACTTTAACATTAGAAGCCCTACAATTATATCACATATGCCCACACACACAAGTGAACCGGATTGAAAACTTGTTTCTCAGCTTCCAAAGGAAATTGGTTTCGCAATCATTGCTGTCACGTAAGTGATTTTTTTTGCGGTTGTAATGAAATGAAAATAATGCAAGGTTTCGAGCATCAGTTTTTAGAGCTTTCGGAAAAGTTTCGCCGGTGAACCGGCTTGTATTTTGCATGGCTGCAAAAACTAACAGTTCCCAAGAGATCTGTTAAACTTGAAATATTAATTAATTTTTCACCCTTTATTGTTTGTCTCTGTGCCGTTACGGCCGTACGCGACTTTTTTCAATCTCCATAATAAGCTCAGTCGCCGTTTTAGATCCGTGTGGGGTCTTCATAAATAACTTAATCCTATTACAACTAGTTCAGGTCAATCGCCGCCGGTTACTTTGTTCTTCGGCGGCGACGGGAAAACTCTAAAACGATGAAAAACTTTCAAAGGTCGTCGCAGTAAGATGAGAACTTATTTACATAGAAGCGACCTAATAATGCAGTTTCACGAGGTGCCGTTAGTTCCAGTTACCTTCACTTCAACATCCACACAATCAACTCGTGTATACCGACACCGTATACCAATATATATATACATACATATGCTACACTATATAAAATGCTACACGCTATACCTCTGCACTTGTAGAAGGTACTTAAGTTTTCTTTCTAAGACATTAGTGGTATATGTCTCAATTTCAGTGACCTAAATTGTACGATTACAAACTAATATCCTGTATTTTGTCTTTGTCAATAAACATCTCTTGTATTTCCCAGGTCTGGGAAGTGGAACTAGCTCTCGCTGGCTGAAGAAAAGCTCGTCCTCTCCCCCCCGATACACCACAGAAATACACGTCCAAATAAACCAGCAGCGCATTTTTGGCAAAAGCACAGGCGAATAGCTGACAGACGGGCCGAGCCGGTCGTTGTTAGCACTCCATTTCCTTCTGCAGCGTCGAGCGAGTTTCAATTGTATAAAAAGCAGGGAATTCTGCATGGCATTTAAACTACAAGCACGGAAAAAATATTCCGTCCCATCCTCTCCTTTACGAGATGCCCATTTGCAAAACACATATATATTTTTCCTGCTGGCTGCCTGGCAGCCTATAGCTGTGCCGTATAAAACTTCCCATTGTTTGTGGATCAGTGAGCTATATTCGTGTAGTAATCGATTCAAGTTTCATTCTGATTGTGGTCGGACAAAACCGTGCTCCCTTTGATTTCACTCAGGAATAATAATATAATGTGATGCCGTGAGGAAGGGGCTGCTACAGACTTTTGTTCCTGGGTCGCATCCCAGCTCATTAACATAACGAGCTGGAGCTTACTAACTATTAACTTTGTAACTCTGCTAATTTTACTGGGATATTTCAGCTGCGAGTGATTTACTAGAAGATTGTTCAGTCGTAAGCCTATTGTAAGCCTGTGTGTAAAGAGTGATTATTTGCTACCGGCCGAAAGGGCTTACTGGCCTAACGCTGGAACCGAGCACAAAAATGAATCAATTTTGACGAATTTCTAATTAGCGCGATTAATCCTAGCGGCTCATGAGCGTGAAACGTGGACAACAATACCCACACGTCGATGGCAGAACATGAGAAGACGTTAAATGAGCCACGCTGCGCGTTCAGGACGAATTGTGCCACGATATTTTCGGCTATATAAAGACGACGGCGAACTAGTAGTTTTATTGTGGCGTCGTGAATTTTAATTGAGCCGTTTAAGCTATCCAAACACACATCCATAACGTCATTTCCACTAACCAAACTCACCTCAACTAGAGAAAAAACCAAGTTTAAAACTAATTAGTTTGTTTTTCAATTCAATTTCGAAAGTTTTTATGCAGGCATAGGTGCGACTAGCGGAAGATAATTGAATCAATCAACCTTTCCATTCTTCGTATGATTTATGTACGCTATCCATCACGACATTGAAATGATCCTTCCAGTGCAAGCGAGCGAGCAGGCGCTAATTTCCTTCCATTGTGTGTCCTCTCCGAGCGTGCGCATGTGTGTGTGTAAATGTGAGTGTGTGTATGTGTGTGTGCCGTACCAGTGCATGCGTAGGCAGTAAACGCCGCTTGGGATGCTGCGTGCGTACCAAGATTCGGATCTGATTGAGATCACGATGTGTTAATTGTTTGTTGTTCGGGACATTGTTACACTCGACTCGAACTATATTGCCATGTATTGCGTCACAGCGGCGTAAGAACGAGCGCGCGAGTCAATTACAACGTCGTTTTCAAATGAAGAAAGTCGTGCTCTGGAGTACAATCTCGTCGTCGGCGTCCGTCCGTCCTCCACCACCACCAGCACGACCACGCCACACCATCCCCCGCACGATAAGAACAAACTAAACTCGTCTAATCCAACTCAATTCAACTTGACAAAGTTTCTTCGCAAAGTAAACAGCGCACGTGTTACACTTCGTCTTCGAGGTGGATGATGGATCTTAATCTTGCTTTCGCCACAGGACGCTATCAGCCTAACGATTAGCTAACGTGTTTACATAATGCACGCACCTATTCGGCCGCCGCTGTAATCCTAAACCCATGTGATTGTGCATATCCGACGGAGCTCTCGTGTAATTATTATGTTGATAACTAGCGGATTACATTGTTTATGGATGGGGTGCTTATGAGCATAATCCGTTCGTCTCCCCTGAAAGATATTACTTACCATGCACGAAGGCAGGCGGCGACTAAAGGAAGAAGCGACGTCGGCCTCGACGTCGCGGTCTCGTGGCCGTCGTGGTGTTTGTGCTATGAGACTGAGAGCGGACCGACCGACGCACAAGATGGGAGCTAAATATACCGAAACATTCACATCACATGCCTCCTGCCTCTCTACTAAAATGAAACAGCCAAGGCGTAGGCATGCTCGCGAATGAGTTCAGGGTGCTGCTTCTGCTGCTAAGGCTGGAATAGAACCAGACGTCTCATATATCCTCCTCCCATGTGATGATGCGATGATGGAACCCCAAGCCCGGTCTAACCGACGTGCCTGTCGTCCAAGTGTGGGCCACATCACATCCGGGACATAACCCGAATCAGTCTTAATGCAACTACCGCAATAAACAACGCGAGACAATGTGAAATATAGATGAGGAAATCTCGAGTGGACATGTATGTACAAGAGTGAGAGCGCGGTAGGGCGCATGTTCGCCGCCCACGCAAACCCTCGCCTGGTGATTTGAAAGGTTTTGTCATGTTTTGTGAAGAGCTATTAATTTTTCAGGTTTCTCATTCGTAAAAAGTAGCTCCGATTATATTCGCATAATATGCAAACTGAATTAATTGGATGAATGAGCATGCTGATAACTGGAATGCGCCGAGACTTTCATTCGAGTCATTTGGTGCTTTCTGCAGCGCTGCTGGGTTTTTTGCTCGCCTAGTCCTATCGAAGCCGAACGGCTCAACCGATTAACTAGATTTTCTTTAGAGGGGTGGTTTATAAGTCTGAGTTATAAGTACTCCCGAGAAGTTTATAGTTTTTGAGACAAATCGGCTGAAACTGTTTTCTAGCCTGTCTGGCGAGCATCGAAACTAAATAAATCTTTCATCGCATGAGAAACATGTTTTAGCAATGCATGGGAACCATGCAAGGAGTAAGACTTTCCTGTATAGCGTACTCAGATAATACGTCATATAAACTGGAGCAATGCATGAGATGTGATTACCTACTTAGGGAAGGTACTGAATAAGTCGTCGTCCCATCTGCTATCTGCTAGTAATTATGCGACAGCCTAGTCTCTGAAAGCAAACTTGTTGTCCCGAGAAACAAGGTGGAGAAGAGTCCTCTTGAAGACGGTAACTTTATTATAATAGCCTTACACGAAATATCGACCCCGTGGGCGTTTTTAAAACAGGTACGATTTGAAAATGAACGAGTCAAAGATAAACGATGATAAATGAATGGATAGAGGAAATAATATAAAAATGGGAAGACCTTTCCCGAAGGATTGTATTTTATAGTCGCACAAGTATACGAACACCAAAACTGGGGCAACTACTGGTATTTCCTACATGTTTTTTTGTTTTTTTTTAATATCAGTATACGGAAACCGTTTTACGTTGCTGCATATAAAGTACAGCGATGTATTTTATAAACTACGTGTTGATAGATATAATATTTCCAGGGCATTTCACGGTGCAGATGAATGTTTTATATGATGGTGAAGACAAAATGTTTCAATCTCCATGTGCGCCAGACAGCAGGGCCATTGCCACTATATGGACTATATGGACTATAGATAGCACTCGAATATAGACGCGAATAGCAAAGCGAACGTCGCTCTCGATGTGATCTCAATGCGTACAGACGACAGACTGTGCAGGGGAAGATCAAAATATAATTCGTCTAGTCCTGGAATAGACTCTTCACTCCATTTTGGCGAGAGACAATCATCATTGCCGCATTACAGATATGCGGCTGCGATAGAACAGCAGCAGAAGCAGCAGGCAGGCACGCAGGCAGGCAGTCAGGAGGCATCTATGGCAGCACGTTACATATCCTAGGGCGGCCATGCCATCAATCTATATTGACTTGGTTAGGTTCAAACTTCGCAGCTCCAACACCTTTAACAGGCTGATTGATCGGGGTGAGGTGGCAAACTTTATGGAATATCCGAGTTTTCCAGACAGGAATCACACCTAACAGAACGACTCCCGACTTGTTTACGCTCCTGCTCCTAAATCAAACGATATCCAGCTGACATATTATATTTTTTTCTGTATACAACATATATACCTAAGTCTCTCTATCGTATCTTTGGTGCAAAGCCAATCGATTCGTGTATGGGGGAGGGGACTATGTCCCTTCTTGATTCAATTTTATTTACCAGCGGATCTCGCATAGATCAATTTAATATAAATAAAAAAATCATCTGTGATTGGAAAATAATAACATGTTATTTCCCCGACGGGTCTATGCGTTCAACAAGTTTCATATAAAAGCAGTTTCGTGTAATTTTGCTAGCAAGAATGTTTCTTCTGTCCATGTCTGTCGATTCAGCATCATGCGTCTGGTATTCAGACTGTATGAAAGTTAGTTCTCTAAGTACTACACTTACGCTATGGAAGCTGCATTTAATACGTCTTACTCTTAGTGGAAACTTTTTCGAGGGAATTAAATCTTCTCTGCCACAGAAATTCAGAGTTATTAAATTTGTCTCTTAATAAAATTATCTCGTCTTAGTTTTAACTAACTTCGATAAGGAGCTCTGGGTGTCGCGGAGGAAATGAAAGAAGTCAGTCGGGAGACGATATAGCTCTCTCAGATCTCTTTGAAATTGCAAGAAAACTCTCTAAATAGATGTACAGGAACTTGTCGACACCCTTGTTACACAGTTCGTGATTTACAAGATTTACAAGCATCTTGCGGTAACGCCGCCGGCGTTTCAGTTCTCGACACCACAAGCAAAACTGTTTTAATGTGGGACGAATCCCAGAGCTGCAGCCGGCCGTGGAGGCAATGGATCAGAACCGAAGAACAAACATTGTGTATCGGTGATCGGTGCACTGAGAGAAATTGCAACCGCCATCATCCATTCACCTAGCACGTCTAGCTAGTTCGAAGTGTGAAGAAGATTCACGCCTCGCGGTCCAGTGGACAGCTAAAACCTGTAAACTATCGGTGAATATGTTTGGTTCCCGCGGAGAGTCTATATAGAGTCTATAGGTGTCTGCCTAGTGCCTCACTTGGAAGAAATAACAAGCTAGAAAGTTGACGGATATTTGATCGGAAACCGATGACCGATGGGAATTGGAAACTGGCGCCGCATTGAAAGGCTCTTCACGACATTGGCGGCGTCGACGGCGACGGCAGCGGCGGCGGCGTCGTTGGCAGAGCGCTGGGCGACGAGAGGCTTCTAGCAAAGATCAACATTTCTTGCAGAGTATCTTCTCTCCACATACTACATCCTCTCCTCCTCCGAGACATTATCCTCGAGACCGGACTTTTTACAGGAAACTAAGCTAACAAAAAAACTGTTACGCTAAGTCAACTTGGAGTGCCGGTGACGGTAGCATGGCGGTGGCGAAGCAAGTAGGTATATAAGCAAAGCAGAAAAAACACTTGCCTTTGTCTGTATGGATGAGAAATTCAGAACTTGCATACGATTTAAAAATAGGAGCACATTGGTGAATCTAAATGTGGATAGCCGAGACCCCCCTCCCCCCTCTCTATCCATTCCCTGAAAACAAGAAGCGCCTATAGCTGTGTGCAAAGGCAGGCATGCCGAGAACAGGCTGACTGAGCTCAGGCAGAATCGCACGGATATGCGTCGACGAGACGTCGCGACGGGGGCCGGAAGTGGCTTTGCGAGCTGAGGAGGATATACGCGTCTCGGGCGTCGCGACGACGACGTCGACACAGGAGGACAGAGGGTTGTTCAACACTGTTGAATAATGACAGTCAAATAGAATGTTAATGAACACAATGATGTTAGTAGCTCCGTGCGGCACGGGGAGCGTCGTTCAAATTGGTGTCTGTCTTTGATGTTAGCTGCGTCGCGACGGTGGCAACGCTACTGCAGCCAGCGCTTTATGGCCGTGATTTGATTTGGACGCGCGACGCGAGCAGGCCGCCAACGCATCGGATAAACCAGCGCGCACGACGCTGCATTATGGATCAAGAGCGTATAGACACGAGATGGAATTTTCATTTCAGTTTCATTGTGTATGACTAATTACATCTGCTGAGATGATTTCAGCTGAGAGCATCTTTGTTCGTGAGACGCATATAATGAGGGCGGCCAGGTGAAATGCCAGATGAACTGGAATGAATGAAAATGAGAAATTTCACTGTTGTGTTATATTTATGGTGGTTTATAGCGACACGTTTTCAAATTACTTATTTTCCAACAAACTCGGTAATTACTTTACGGCTCGGTGCCATCGCGGAGACGCTATAAAAATTGAAGCCAGCTCGCAACTTTCGGAAGCTTTGCTGGCTTTGAATGTTGTAACTTGTAACTCGTATTTTGCGGCCTGCGTTTAAAAGTAACCAATCCAACCCAGAGGCCGCCGACGACGACGACGAAGAAGACAAGCAGAAGCGACTAGCTGTACATCACGGCTCGATGATTGGCATTATTTTATTCCAAGGCGATCAAAGCAGGTATATTGCCAATTGCCATGAAACGTTTTATGAGAGCGTTTTCTTGCGGATGATTTCCATCGTAATGGAGAATGGAAAATATTTGAAATTCAAATTTCCGACGAGATAAAAATCTGATTTGAATTACAAGATCCAAATATTGTAGAGATGGTTTCTGGTGTGACCTAAAATAGTTCCTCGTTAAAAACAGAACTGCTCGGAGAAACCCTTAATATATACGTATGTATGCAGCCGGAATCCTGGGCACGTCCGCTGAATACTCGGCAAACTTCGTGACCGAAATTATGAACTAAGGTGCAAATGTCTAACGTGAAATGTCTTTGGCGTTGAAATGATAAAAGTCGTCCGCCGTCTCGTAAACAGGTCGTGGTTATTGCTTGGCAGCGCGTCGTCTGTGTCGCTCGATTATGAAAACGATTGAATTATTGTAATCTTGATGACACACCGGCCCTTGTTCTCATAAGTCGGATTCATCGAGCGTGGCCGCCCTGCAACCCCTTCGGTGATAAGTCATCGCAGCGAACCCTTACAAGTGCCGAGTGTGCCTGCATGCGAGTGTGAGTGCAGTGCGTAGTAGCATGCAGTGCTACGATGGAATGGGTTGGAATAGGTTGGGGTGACAGCACTATAGAGATCCAGTGTCGCACAGGGCCGAGGAGCCGTCGGTGAATCATAGGCCCAGTGACCCTCAATTAAAACAACCCCCTATCTACATACTATTACTTTCAAACACAGTGGCAAATGGCAATTTATAATTTGCGTTGCTCGCAGCTCTCGTGCGGGGAGCGGGAACTTGAAGGGGTGCGCAAAGGTCCGGGACTGCCGAGCAAGCAGACTATTGATGCTCGTGCCAGGTTTCGAGGGTAGTATGCGAGCAAGGGGGATGGTGGAACGCTGGAGTGGCGTAAGGGGATGAATACGGCATGTCTTCTGAATGGCTACTAAACCGACTGTCATAGAAGCACACGAGGGAAGGAAGGGAAGGAAGTGCGATATCAGAAAACCATTAACACGATCTAGCCTACGATTATAACAGTAGAAATAGAAGTAACAATTCATTCGGCTCAATATTCATGCGTAAGTGGTTATTGATTGCGAGTCGGTGGTAGGCAGTGAAGTTTGCTTACCTCAGCACAGGCTGGAAGTTGGTCGTCCCTGGTTGAATAGCGAGGAAAACACTTCCTGATTCGGAGCAATTTCAGCGTCGGTTTTGCGTCGACGTCTTCGTATATGATGCACTCGCAACGAACACATTAGCGGGAAGAACACCAGCGCGCGTCTAATCGTGCGTACTGCCCGTCAGCTAACGCAATGACAGTGTCATCGCCGTACTGTCACGATCCAACTGAACACTTAATAAAACGGAAAAACAAAAAATAGCAGCCACCAAGTCGGCGTGAGGATGCGCAACAACGGAGCTACTATATAAATTTCTTATCGATCGTGTGTAGAGCTTACGCTCTTGTCGACCGTCAATGAGGCAGGCACATCACTCGCACACTCGCAAACAAACGATTCATTCAAATAAGTTCACACTGGCATGGATCCGCCGCGTGTGCACGGAAATGATCCCCTGGTCGGCGAGCACCCGTCGACACTGAGCGTCGATGCAACCCTCGCTCGGCACGGCTCGACGTCGTGGCCACGATCAGCTCTGCAATGCTCTCGGCTCGGTTCGCTTCTCGCTCGACGCTGCTCTCGGCTTGCTCGCTCGCGACGAGAGTTTCCCGCAAATCTCGACTGGCCGACTGAGGCGACTATTCCGAAGCTCTCGCGCGCACCACCTCGCTCGCTCGTAGCCGGTCGTTGGTCTGCTCGTATCGTCGCCGGCGTACCTGTTTAGCGCTGCGCGCGCCTCGAACCAGTAGTGGACCCTGTAGAATGTTGATTATGTGTGTCTCTCTCTGTTTCTCTCCTGTTCTCTTTTCATCCAGATCGCTGGCCAGCCTCTCGGTCCACGGTCCACGCGACCTGACCATGCAGCAGCATCGAGGCGAGCGAGCGACCGACCGACCGACCGTCCGTCGAGGATATAAATTGGTCGCATCGCCGTAACGAGAAGAGGAGGAGGAGGTGGAGTAATGTATGCAAATGAGTGGCGTCGATGCGACGTACCTAGATGGGCTAATCAAGCACCTACACCGAAACGATTTGCACATCATCCCGTTATTTCGAATACGACGAATATATTGTGTCCATACTCCGTGTGTTCCGGTCCTGGCCACTCTCGGTGTCCGGTCGACTCGGGAGGTGTGATACATCACGCGGCGAGAAGAGTGATTGGTTTTTAATTCGCTGAATAATCCATCGGAATGACTGGCAATTTACACCTCA
This sequence comes from Lednia tumana, assembly GCA_003287335.1. Taxonomy (NCBI): domain Eukaryota; kingdom Metazoa; phylum Arthropoda; class Insecta; order Plecoptera; family Nemouridae; genus Lednia; species Lednia tumana. The sequence continues at coordinate 12,590 of QKMV01002497.1, forward strand.
CTTGGGCCGGCTGTGTGTGGCAATCAAATCAAAGGTGCAACGTCTGACAACGACTCCCCAGGGAAAGCTCAAGTAATGCCCACGCACGTTTACGGAAAAACTAGCGGAAACCCAGTCCTGTCTTGCCATTACGACAATTTCGATTTCGGCAGGCTGAGCCCGGCGCAAAAACGCGATTCGAATTACTAGGAAATAATCATCGGAGCGTGGCTGTGATGATCCGTTCATGATCAGAATTGATACCGAGCTTGATGATGCTGCATTCGTCGACGAATGGCGTTTTTATTGCAATCCGATCGAATTCAATCGGCTCGATACCCGTTCGCTCGTTCGTTCGTTCGCTCGTTCGCCTGGGGCGCGGAATCACATCGAACGCATGCACCCATACAGTTTGATAATTAATTAAAAGGATTGTCAATTGAATTGATTACGCGATAGTCATAAATCTTGATTCAGTCTATCTATTGGCATCGCGCGCTGCACAGTGCTCGATGTCCGTCCAGGCAATTGGCATCCCTCACTCCACGGCCGCGGTGGCAGGACCATTTCGTGCACCGGCCACGCTCGACGAGGCGGGCGTCGGGTGGAGGCGGCGGCGGCGGCGGCGG
>QKMV01002498.1:0-13191 GCA_003287335.1 Lednia tumana
AGCGAAACGTTGGCAGTTTAGTTTCAGTTAAGTTTTCAGCATTTTAACCCAGTTATTAACAGTTTTTTTAAAAACATCTAGACATGACTGATTTTCCCCAAATGAATACAGCTCGTCCTATTAGAGCTTGAAGGAGTGGTTCAAATTTCAAGTTACTTGCACTTTCCGTGTAAGCTGTAGCAGCGGGGCCAAAAAGACAAATACAGAGTATGTAAACGTTCGCCACTATTCATTTCAGAATTCAACTTTGGGGTTGTCGAAGGAGAACCAAACTATAAACTATGTTAAATATAAATTGGCGTTGAAAATGTGCCGTCGAGTCAAATTTCTTTCCGATAATTATGCGCCATGCATACTCTGTTCGCGTGGGGGCCGACTATAAAACGTCGCAATTACGTTTAGCCATGGTCTATTCTAATCTCCTTGTGTTTGTTTTCAATAATGAACCGACTCGGATCACGCGAAAGTAATATCCCTTAATTATATCAATATGATATACTACGCATCCCTCAATCAATGCTGCATGCTTGCTCCCAATCAGCGAATTCTTTTGCCACATCTTTAAAATAGTGCAGCCGCGCTGATTCTCCAGATATGATGAGAAAAACTTTTCAAAGATTTCACACTTTATGCATTATTATTAATTGCTTTCCTACATAAAAATTTCAATAGCCGCGAGTTCTTGAAAACTTGATATTTGTTGAGCCAATGAGAAGAATACAGTTGTGACGTGTAAGCCAGCCTATGAATACAAAAGTTCAAAATAACAAGCAAAAAACACGAGGAGTTTGTAAAGAAATATGAAAGAAACTCAATGACAACATCTTGCATACTAAAGAAAGTAAAGCTAGGTTTATGTTGTCTCTGAAAAAGTACACCATTGCTCGTCTATTTTGACGTAGCTGCTAGTGCATTACGTGGTTAGCTGTTGAGGAAATGTACGTTTACCCTTTGGTGAACTTGTTAGCAGTTTGAGTTGATAATAAAGTAGGTATATCTACAATACCTGTGACCTATACCTAGCAGCGCATTATGCATGATTTAACCTATATTGAACAACACACACACACACACACACATACACGATTATTACAGAAGCAGCGACCTTGCCTTGTCGAATGTCTGGCAGAACCGAAAATAGAACCAGGACTCCAGCTTGCCGAGCATTTTCAGACTCAAACGGCTTAAGCTTTCGACGGTTTTATCATTTAGTTTTCTCCGCCCGAAATTGTAGCGACCATGGTTAAAATAGCACATTTTACAAGCATTTCCCTGTCCTGATGATGTGTTTTTAGTCCAGGAGGTCGACTCTCCGCAAGTTATTATTATTCGCTCAATAAGAATGATAAATTATTCTCGGTGATTGTTATTCCTTTTTTAAGTTACTCTAGCAACTTTAAAAGCATGGCTCTGTTTTTTGCTTCCAGCTCACAAGCCCAGAAATTTCCACAAATGAATCCAAATGGAAATGTTTTGTTAGTCTTTGCGCTCGGAACGTTTTCATCCCTTCACTCCATCCTTATATTATTATTTTCTCTGCTTCCAGTAGTCCATAGTTGTGTTGTAATCACTGATTTCACATAGCATCTCTCTCCACGGCTAAACGGTCTGTGAGCGAGCTATATCCTCGCTATTCATTTCGCTGCGTGCTCTCCCTGGATGCCACTGCCATCATTAAAAACCGCTAAAACCTTGCAGCCTAGTTCCCACTTCTGTAAATGCGAAACAACGGCATTGTAAAGAAATCATCGTATTACCGTGTCACGTCACCGTGGATGGATTACGTATTCCAACGCTTCGCCATGCATAGATAATAGGAAGAGCTGTACCTAGATGAGCCACATAGGCATTCGTATGGGGAGCTAGAAACATGGAGGCCAGCATTTTGTAACAAAGAGCAACTTAAACACTTAAACTTTCTCAGCGTTTCGTAAACTATGCAGTTTACTCCTTCAGGGGCTCCACAATCGAATAATAGAGGGTAGCTTTTTCTTTTAACCTTTTACCTCTTTACCTCCTCTTTTTATAAATGAGTCTGAAAATTCCCTTTCTTATTTGAAATAATTTTAATAATATTATTTGGCTTCCAGGGATCCATTTTCCGTTTTAATTAAATTTTTTATGTGGGTAAAAAAACAACAAATGCTAAAACCTTTCAAAATAGTATCCATTACAATTTACAACAGAATACAGATTAGGTTATGGTTTTATGATATTGAATGACAGTAAAATGCTTGTAACGGGATTATTGAAAACAATATAGCTCAATTTCTTGCACAACTTCACTCATTAGTTTTTATTTTTCTATTAGAAATACGATTTGACTAAACTACAACACTGAAACGTGCTCTTTTATTAAAAACAATCAAAAACATGCTGCAAGCTGCAAGAGACCAGATGGGCATCGCAGAAAAATCATGGCACTCTTTTACTAATGCCATTTTCATCGTACGAATTGATTCTAAATGGTGCATTATAGTCTCCAAGCATTAAGCTACAGACAAAATATGCCAGCCAAGCGGGGTAACATATTGAGATGAAAAATAATTAATGGCTTTTACGAAAAATAGAACGTTATTAAAAATTATGATAAAAAGAGCAAAACACATGGGCGAACAAATTGAGACACCTGTTGTGAATTATGGGATGTCGTCGCGTCTTCGAAAAGATGTAGCATGTTGTGACTTGAGCCACAAATATACTTCTCTTTCAAAGCCCAGTTTTTGACACATATTTACAAATTGCTAGATTGCGAGATATCGCAGCCAAAACAACAAGGGGAACAAAGGTAAGGAAAATAATGAACACTGCAAACAACTTGTGGTCTCCAGTTAATCGGACAGTTTGCTCAAGAAAACGACACGCTTGTTACTTGCACTTGCACTTGTAATGAAAATGATGAACAAAATCGTTTCTGGAAAACACTTATGCCTCTACCAATTTTCTTAGAAGAAACTTAATATCATTTTTCAAGTATCAGGCAAAACGGAGAGTACATTTTTATTACAGGTAGGCACCTAATGAATGGAAACAATTTTTTGTACTGGTACTGGGAAGCAAAGACAGCGTAATTGTGTAAATGTTGAATGTTTTTCTCAATTCGGTAGCCTGACTCTAAAATGAACTACCCACCTCGTGTATTTTCAGTTCATCGACAGAAAACAAAACGAAATGGAGATTCACATTTCGAGACCTAACAGAATAATTTTCGCATTTTTTAGAACAATACGTCAGTAGAGTTGGGGTTATAATTGCCTCCAATCTTCAGTCAACGTTCGCTTTTATTCTTTGCCAACGATTCAACGGTAGTCTCCTAGTAAATCAAACACTACTGTCCACGGCTGGACACCGTATAAATAGTGTTGTTACGACTTTAAAACAGCTAAACCGTATTGTTTACGAAGAACAAACCGAAATTAGCACGTGTCCACTTTGACCGGCCGAGACAAAGCTATGTGGATAACTTTTGTTCTATATTTACGTAGATAAGGCGGCTGAAGCAAGACAAACGGCGGCACAGACGAGAATAGGCTGAAGACAGGTGTGTCGGGATTTTCGGGGCAAGTGACAATCAATGCAGTCGCTCGTTGCCGTGGCCCGTGGCCAAAGCCGAAGCCAAAGCCGAAGCCCAATTCCACCAATCTGTGAATTAAATTACAACAGCACGGAAGACGTGCCAAAAGACCATTGAGTAGCAAATAATGAAAGAAACCACGGGCTGTCGAGCGAGCCAGCCTGGCATTATCAGAAATCCTGTGCATCTGAAGAATGCTGTGCCGCTACTTTGAATCGCATGCGTATCCCAACGAACATTCGCTTTTCGAATTGAGGCATAAAATGTGAACAATTTTAAACTTGCGATAGTAAACTTGCTAGAAAACGGGTAAAATTACCATCAACTATTTAAAATGCAAAGTTTGCACGATGTTGGGGCCAGTTTGCGATTACACAAGTCATTAACTCGCATTTTTTGTTCCGCCTCTGCATAATCAAGAGAACGAACATTGAGGATGCGTTTATTATCACAGTGTGATCTTTAACTTGCAATATGTCGTCTGCTTGGGCTTAGTTATTTTTGAATTAGAAATGGGTTCAGCTTTGTTTTTTTTCGAGGAGGGATAGTTAAGATTTCTAATCAAGTTTTCGTAATGAAGCTGAAATCCCACGTGCTTTCCAAATGAAAGTAAAATTAATGCTTCTCTCAATAAACCGCGCCTAATAAACTTCTCGGACTGTCCTTTCCATCTTTAGACCTTTCAATCACTGCTTCGCCGAGCATTTAACACAGAAACTAAATCAAGTACCTTGGGTAACTTGACGTTTACGATGACGAGTATACCAAGTTATTCCAGGCTGCATCTTTATATGTGTAACATAACTTGGACGTTGGCAGGAAGACCTGAGATTGCTTTTCTCCAAGCCATACTTCGTCCTTCAACTACAGGTAGTTCGTTCGAACGACAATTGGATGTAGTAAAAAAAGTATTATTTACGTTTAGTAATAAAGACTTTTATTTGTCGCCGACGTAGTTTTAGACGTCACGTGTTCTTTGGTATAAGGAACGACGCCCGTCGACGCCGTCTTGTGTATAAACCACCGCGACGACGTCCAATCCCTCCCCCCCTCCAACCCTGCTAGAAATCACACACACACAAACACATCCATATTCGCACCCCAAGGCACGCGGCGCAATACGTGCGTGTGTGTGCGTAACTCTGTGAAATCCTCCAACAAAACATGCATAACAATACAATGTGCCACTCGGCGAATTTTTCATATATCCTCAGCCAGCTCTAGCTATCGATTGCAACCCTTTGTACAAATGTAACCCTAGAACTGCTATAGAATCCTTACACAAACCACCCCACTTACGGCTGTGAATTCAGCACTACTATAGTGAATACGGATCCATCAAAGGACCACTTTTGCACCCTTAGATCGTTACTTATAATATACTAGACACGTGACTAAATTGATTAACGCTTCCAGAACTTAAAATGGCTCCATGCGACTCTCCATGCATAAGCCATCATCGAGATTTTATGAATCCAAACCCGATAGGGAATCACAAATCATAGTTATGTGTCAGTACAGCCGTCATCGCGCTAGGCTATGAAACCCCTATCTGTCTAGTTTATTGTTGTTTTTGTCAGCGCTTAACGGTGGTGTTCGGAGATCTCTCCCTGGACGGTGGCTAAGGAAGTCGTAGATAAGCTGGTTCCACGTGTAAAGGAGAGGACAAATTGAGACTCTGTGGGAAATCAAACATCATTATAAAGTATCCTCATCCAATGTCATCACTTGGGGCGATCACCGGAATATCAGATTTCCAAACGACACTATCCCTTTCCTTATCCGTAAGATCAGTGTCTGGCATTTGGCACGTTTTCAGCGCAAGCCACTATTATTAGTATCTGATTGAAATAAACAGACCTGATTCCTGTTGTTAACGCAAAACCCAGCAAATAAATGGCTACTAATCCGATTGACAGGTGATTCGCTGCTGGTTATTTCATCACGGTGAGTGCGAGATATAGAATCAATTGTCGCGATGAACTTGTCTACGTGAGCAATATAACAAAAGAGGTATAAGTAGTTATGACGACGTCATCAACTTTAATGGCGTCGCGACGTGCAATAACCAATAACATGTTCGTGACAAATCAGCGACAGCACGATCGTGTATGGGAAGGAGAAGGAAAGAGGATGAGAGGGAACCAGGAGGAGGAAGATGGAAACAAGAGCAAGAGTGGTTAAACCCGTTGTGATGTTGTGTCTGTGTCTAATATTGTTGAGAGCGTCGCCGTCGCGACGCTGAGATTTCCTCAATGATTTATCAGTTCTCACGTCGGCAAAACTCTCGTGGAAAGCACGATGAAAATACGATGAAAATACGATGAAAATATCCCCTAGTATCGAAGTGAGTATGTGCACCCGTTTATCTGAACACGGAATAAAGGGTGCATGTAACAATGTTATCTTATTTACGTGCTAAACCGCGTAGCATTAAAAAAAGGATAAAATTTAGACATAAGAATTAATTAACAGTATCAGAAGAAAATAACGCAGCCAGTGAACAATGCTCTAAGGGACATAAAAATACACCTAGCTTATTAACACAACTCATGACGAAAGCCAATGTAAGTGTACAATAAATTTCGACTTTATCTTTTAATGCGAAGGTGGGGGACATTAAACAACAAGGTATGTACATTTTAACTACCCTCTTTAAAGGGAAATGGGAAAATTTCTTCGGGTATATAAAACAAGTTCGTACTTCTGATTGGGAGCAACGTCTGGTGGCATGCAACGAAAAATAACGAAAAGAAAGCATGAATATAAACTCGGTGCAGGTCGAGGCAGAAGTCTAAATCACATTGTCGTCTAACTGATTGTCTTAAGTGCTCTTATTAAGAGGCCGCTACCAATAAACATGGTTTTGAAAGCGCAGCATGCAGCTGAGCATTGCACTTGCACATGGTGTTATGCGATCTGCAATGCAGTGGAACGATACCCGGCGATACGGATGAAATATGAGAGTTATCAGTTTGCAGCCGGGCAGCACATGTGGGGGTGTAGCGGGGGGGGGGGGGGGGCAAACGTGCATATAAACCTTATCACTAATGCTGTATGGAAAGTTAGTGAATAAAAACCTCTATGACTATATAGCACTAGGATAATATAGTAGAGTAGTATTATAATGGCGGTTATGTTTATATATTAGCATTGCGTGAAAGAGGCGTCGTAATTCATATTTCCAGAGAGCTGTTGTGACGTCAATGAACTAACTTTGCGTGGAGAGGGATAAAGGCTCGGCGCTGGTGACAATAAACTTCTGTGTGGTTTTGGTACATAACACCAAATATTGACATAATATTATAGCTCCTCAACTGGTTTTACACTTATTTCCGAATTTGGTGTGAAACTCTAGAAACGTCAATTAAAACGGCCATCTTCATTTACTCTTGTTTTTCGGATCTGTTTACAACGCGAACGCGTTTTTTCGTCTCGGCAGATCCAGCGAAACAAGTCGTCCGGAAACGTTCGTTGATATTGTTCGTGAGGATCATCTCATCTTCAATATCAGTCACTTTGATCGCTAACTTTGAATCCACTCCAGAAATTTCCTTCTTTTTTCGGTAAAACCTTTGCGGTAAAACCAACATCATTAAAACATGCACTAAGGGAAAACCGAAAACGAGTCGGCAAAGTTTCGACGAAAGCTAAAAATTCGTCACAGATCGAAGTTTAAACAACTCTTAAGTGAAACATTCATGTTGTTTGCGGCTAATTTGTAGAGAAACTCATTGAAGATTTTCCGAACGAGTTTAGACTTCCAAGAAAGAAGAAACCCAAAAACACTGCTCATAAATCATTGTACGTAATCAATCATCAATTATTGACGTCGGAATCATTTGAAGAGTATATCCATCAAAAGGAAACAAACTTGACCATTTGTTAACCGCGATCTAGCTGCCAGTTTGTTGAAATCATTTATTTTATTTTCACTTTTCTTCAAATAAACCTCGTATCAAAATCTATGCTAAATTTTCTGGAAGCTCTTATGAATATATAGTTCGACTCTGTCCAGAAAAGTAGGGCAGCAATTTCCCATTCGTTTTCACTATCCTTCGAGCTACACCCCACATCGTAAATTTATTGAAATCCATAACCCAAGCTCTACTTTCTCGCTTTCTTATACTACTGCTCTTACAAAAATAGTTTTATATGTTTGCTATCATTCCAATCGGCGCATGTTACACGTACACACAACCCGTTCATAAAAATAAAACCGAGTCCAAGCGCTCCAGATTGTGTTGCTTATTTAAAACGACGGAGGAAAAATAGGCTAAACAAACTGCATATGAAGTCGGCTTGCACTAAATTACCGAAAGGGCGATAGCTTCACGTACCAGAGCACCACGCTAATGTATACATCAGGCGGATGTGAATTGTGGATAAGTCAGTCCGACTGGAAGTCATTTCGAGAAGTTTAGCTCCGCCCGTTGGCATGGTTGAACCATGTATGAACATGGAAAGTGAACTACAACCCCGTTCGCAGTGAGCGGTGGACGAAAGGATTTGCGACCTGTCTACTTCTAGCCACACATCCCCACTTCCGCGACGTCAAAATACGATTAGACGACGCCTTACGTAAAGACACCGACTGGGGTCTCTACGTGTGTACTTACAGACTATTTATTATGAGCTTCCCACCCCTACGCTTTCTTGCACAACCCTTCAAGACTATGCATGAACTCAATTAAACTAGTAAATTATTAAAACACATATGACGGCTTGATTATAAGATAAATGCCAAAATAAACATTCTTAGTTATCATGTATTTAGTACGTTGTCTTGAGGCATTGTCCAAGAAAGACAATAGGAACCCTAGGCTAGGGTGAAAAGATTATAAGAAATAGCCTGTAGTCTTCAAGGTTTATGCAAGAATGCCAAGGCTGAGGTGGAAAGCTTACAAGAAATATCCTGGAGTCTTCAAGGTGTGTGCAAGAAAGCCTAGGCACCCTAGACTTTAGTGTGAAGCTTATGAGAAATAGCCTGCAGTCTTCACGGTTTGTGTAAGAAAGTCAGGGGACCTGATAGGCAAGAAAGCTTAAAATAAATAGCCTGCAGCATTCAAGGTTTGTGCAAGAAAGCCTAGCCACCCTAGGCTATAGGGTGGAAGGAGGAACCATTTGTACGTTATTTAAATTCAAGCCACTGGTATATATCGTTGTATGTTCAACGGCGCATGAGTGGGTGCCAAGCCGTTCCAAGGCAATGAAGAATGCCAGTGGCTACTGGCATTGTACAGAAAATCCAGCTGCGAAAACAACACAGCTCGCTCGAATTTACTCATCTCGTGAAAGCCGAAAGCGCGTAACTTTGATTTCCTAACGACATGTTCAGTATGCACTGTACGATACTCTGCGATAAGTAATAACCCCTGACTGTTTCAGAACTCGGTCCGTCTGTCTGCCGTGACGTTTTACACAGAGTTCGCATGGATTCCTGGCACGCCAGTCGACTCGCCGACCGCTTTGAAGTTGACAAAAACACATCTCGAAGCCATTGTAACTTATGCGCAAACACACACACACACACACAAATTCACACACAATCTTGCCGAACATTTCTGTGGCGAAGCTAGAGGACTGAGAGAGAGAGAGAGAGAGAGAGAGAGAGAGAGAGAGAGAGAAAGAGAGAGAAAGAAGTAAAACTTGGAACACAGAACAGATTTACAACTCTCCGCTCACGTACATATCACGTGTTGAATAACGTCCTGGCAGTATGTTTTCCAGCCAGCATACTTTTCCGACGATAACCGGCCGCGTTAGCCTCGACCAATCTGTATTTGCTCGTTTTGTGCGCCCCGCTTCTTATTACCGGAAAGCACGTGTTATAACTTTTTATTATTAGTCCATTATGGACGTGGCGACTGGCCTTCTTTACGAGAAGACATAACCAAAAATGCCTTTCGTCTCGTAGCGATGGAGTGGCTGGTACGCCATGGTCGCCTAGGCGACGCCCAAGTTTTAACGACTCCGTTTTTTGGTTGTCCGTGGGGACTCGGGAAAACTACGTCGCAGCGGATGAATCAATCGCACGGGGTTTTCGAAAGTGTCCAACTGGCCAATTAATTAGGCTAATTAACCGTTAGGCCTTTCAGCTGGATGGTAATGGCTAACCTCACATACCGTAAAATAAAATGCCGTTGCCAGTTATTCTCAAGGCTAATTTGCAAGAGAGTATCTGAACATTTTCCGCTGGCTTCAAGTTAAAAAGCACTCGCGATTGTTGATGTGAAGCATCTTTAGTGGCGAGTATGTAAATTTTAATTAGATACGAAAAGTTGTAACGGCAGTGGTGACTAAAAGATGAAAGTCAAGTTGAATTTTGTTCATTTCCACTGCGTACTTGATAAGTACATGTCAGAGCATGTCAGAGTCAATTTTAGATGTTTCACATAACTATCCATCGCGGGTGGTTGACACGCACACTAGATTTTAACTTTCCGAAACAAAGCACTCAAAATCACTTCTATCGTGTATGCGTGAAATTCGAGTGAAAATTTCTTCCCTGTAAAGCATTTTTTTCCTCCTTAAAACAAGGAAAGTTTCTTAACACTGTGTTTGCCTCTAGTATATAATCTCGGCTAAGTACGCCTGTAAATCCCACTCTCCCGAGTTTGTTTGCTACCTCGCTCCGCACAATGCTCCAGCGATCGCAATAAATGATCGTTTTAAAATGTATTTTTCTGAAATGAAAGATTTTGCATGGTTAACTCTGACCTACTTTCCAACTCACAAATCTTCTCTTTCACATGTTCCCATGCCAGAAATCTTTCACAATGCATGCATACATTGTAACTGTCTTCCATTAAAAAACCTGGCACCTCCACCAATCCCTACGCAACGTTTTTACCAGCATGACTACTCGAAAGCTTAACCCATGAATTATTCCCTTCTAAGTTAATCGAAAGGCATTATTTACCTACACCTATAACCAGCCAGGCCTTTGCTTCACCTCCATCTTGACCCTTTCTGACCTTCCACCCTCCTCATCCTCCTTCTTCTTCGTCGTCCCGTCCTTCGATCGCCCACCGGTGGCCCCCACAAGACTAAGTACCACGTCGTGTTCTTAGAGCTTTCACGTATCCATGGAGACAATCTGATGCGGCCGTGACGTTCGGTTATCAGATCCAGTGACAGAATGGTGGACACAAATCCTCTAATGTATTGCAATAGCCGACTCGTGTCAAAGTTCATCAGATAAGGTGTAATCACAAGTTGAAACATGAAAGCTAGATCTCTCTTTGTCCCCTTGACTGAATTGTATCACATTATAGCCATCGGCTAGCTGCTGTTCTTATGTAATTGTCTGTTCCTTGACGCCGCTGACGAGCGAGCCCCAAAGGAGCGAGTGTGCAGCTCCGCTCCCTCCCTCCCTCCCACTCCCGTCGTTTGTCACAAGTCTCGCGTTGTTGGACAAAGCTGACCTTAATTGTAGCGTAACGCTCTAGGATGATCCATTCCATAGACCAAGCAGGTATGCCTCGCGAGAGGAGTCGCGTTCAGCTGGTTTGCTGAAGGAGCCAAAGCGCCAATTTTAATGCTGCCTTTGTACCCCAAGTACAGCTTGTTAAATGGGAAATTAAAGTACGTTGTGGATGACTATAATTAATAGTCGATGTCTTTGTACTTTTATGTTTTTTAAACAAGATGATAAATCGTTGCTTTATTTTCGCCGTTTTTTCTTTCGCAAAATGGTCGTAGAATTTTATTCGGTCCATAAAGAACGCGTGGTTGTCCGATATATAAATGAACTCCGAGAGACTTTGGTGGTGAGTTCAACCGTAGTTCTGTCTATCGATTCGAAATATGGGATATATCTATATGTGGATATTTTCTAGGCCTTCGAATTTAGGGACCACCCGCAAATTTTACGGCATTGAAAAACGACGACCGTGTTGTGTATATGGAAATATGCGAGCAACAGGGGAACTATATTATAATGAAAAACGTTTTGATATCGAGATCAGACCCCACTTTTGGGGTTTCATATGTATAAAGTGGAAAGGGTACACATACGCATTGGGGCTAGGATTCTAGAAAGGGATAGGTTATTCACATGGGTTCCTAAATAACAAAACCATCCCCTTCTCCCATGAGAGAGCTCGATGTATGTATCTTAACACATTTCCCATATGATCACGGCTATCATCCCTTGCAGTGCAGCCCTCCAAAAAAGCGTCTGTAATATTTAAAAAATCACACCATAAAAGAATTGAATTTTAAATTCTGATAGCCCTGTTGCTTTTCGTCGTAACTTGTTATACGAGTGAATGTTATCTCTATGTGTGCTTCTTGAGCTCGGGAGCAGTCGGAAAAATCGTTAGATGCATGAACTGAATGTAACATAGTATATGCTGAAAGATCAAGTATACAGTGGAGAATAAATTAAAATATCCTCCTAGTAATTACCGGAAGGATGCTGTTGGTAGAGTGCATACAAGATAATTAATAACTTCTGAAAACACACCTCTCGGCTGACTTTCAAGTTTCCATACGTTCAAAACGAAGCAAAAAATTTCAAGACGACATAACGGTTAAAGGGTTCGATACAAACACGTGAACTGAAGTCTGCAAGTAATGCTAGAAAATATAATTGAACGAGCCAGCACCCCAACAACAATAAAACTTTGCTTTCTTAGCACCGATGTTTCGAGAAATATTGTTTGGCAGCTCAATCCAATCACTGTCAATAAAAACCAATACCTATTGACTCCACACTTTTTCTCAGATACTCTACAAAAATATAAAATGACTGAACTTTTTTTGTTTTCAAATCAGTTGAACTCGGTTCAGTTCAAATACACTTGCAACTTACTTTTTTGAGACTCATATCTCCTGTCTAATTTCAGCAATATAGTTTTTAAAAAAACTGTTAATAACTGGGTTAAAATGCTGAAAACTTAACTGAAACTAAACTGAAACGAAACTAAACTGGGCAGTTTAGTTTCAGTTAGGTTTTCAGCATTTTAACCCAGTTATTAACAGTTTTTTTAAACACTTGCAACTATTTCGCAGATGTACCTACGATATTTTTATGTCACTTTCATTCACGACGCTCTCCTCGCTCATCGATTTACGATCGTAGGATAATCAGAAGGGCAGTGGTGCGGAAATTAATGATGGTGTAGTACTGCAAGACAGTATAAAGATCCCTGCTTCACCCACCCCATTTTGTCGGTTCAGGGGGGGTGGATTGCAACAATGCCAATGCTGCCGGGCGGTGGGAGGGTAAACTATTGTCTCCATCTGGTGTGGGGGTGTGGGGGTGGTGTGGGGGGAGGCAGGGTGGATTAGCCCCGGGATGGTTGTGTCTCCAGACATGAGGTAAAGTTCACTGGGGGTGTCTGCCTGGCTCATCAATTCTGCAAACAGTCGCCATATCTCACACTTGTCGATTAAATAACAACCTCACGTGTTTTACACGTTTTTTTTTTAATAACTAGAATTAGATTGTGATCGTTTTCATGCGCTGAGTTCGAGGTTGGAAAATATGATCGGATCGATTTCTATGTCCCCGCTGTATCGTTATCTATAGATGTAAATTATAAATACCATGCCTGTGGGTTTTCTAGTTTTAATTGGAGAAATTGACATGCATAATAATTATTATACGT
>QKMV01002500.1:1943-13184 GCA_003287335.1 Lednia tumana
CTTGCCTGGCCTTGCCTGGCCTTGCCTGGCCTTGCCTGGCCTTGCCTGGCCTTGCCTGGCCTTGCCTGGCCTTGCCTGCCCTTGCCTGGCCTTGCCTGGCCTGCGCCCATGCATGTGGTCTCGGCCCCGAGCTACCACCGCCGATCCGTTCTTTGTCGCAGGCTCGTGCGTTGTTCCGCTTGCTGTACGGCTCGTCGCCGCTGTCGATGACCGAGCTGAAAGAGACTCTTCCGATCGCGCTGCAGCTGTCGCCGCGCGAGCTGCAGCAGTTCAGCGCCGACCCCAACGCCACGAACTTCCGGAAGCTGTGGAGCGTCACGCCCGACCGCCGCAGCGGCTCCTTGGCCACTGACATGCAGGTCAGCCGGCGCCAGATTTAAGGCCCATTCACAGCTGGCTTGTGCCGTGAGCCTTAAGCGAAAGTTTGGAGTACGAAGCATTCAGTTTTGTTACCAAAAGGTTTCGAAGGCCTAAACGGCCATGTTTGAAGCTTGCTATGCAACAAAAGTGCACGGCTGGAAACATGCTGAACATATTGGGTTTCGAATCTGCTAATTTTATCATTTCCATGCTCACAAATTAGTGTAAAATACCAGTACTTGCATAACTGATATCAAAAGTACGAGGAATATCGTTCTTGTATACCGGAATCGTTCTTCGGAATACCAGCCCTTAAACGGTAGAGCCAGCAGTGGTACAAAAAAATCGGCACGCCATATTCCATGGCTGGTACTAAAGCCTTCATGACAAAAAAAGTATCTTTGTTGTCGCCGGCAACGGTGAGGACGTGCATTCCCTGGTCATGGTCACCGTCTCGCTGCAACCCCACGTTCTTTGCGCAGATCCTCGAGTTGCTGAAGGCGCAATCGGCGTTGTCGCACGAGGTCGCTGCCGAGGACGACACCGCGTGGCACGTGGAGTTGCGCGACCTGGGCCGGTTTGCGTACGTGATGACCAGCGGCGACCTCCGCAATGCGTCGGGCAGCGGGCTCCGCGTGCACACACAGCAATCTCTCGACTCGGTCCAACTCTCGCGGGAACAGGTCAGTGGGGCCAGGGACGCAATTCTCTAAGATTTCGTCGGGCGAAATGAGATGAGATGAAATGTAGCGAGTTCAGATTTGTTTCGTTTTCCACTAATGGCCAAGCCTACCTTGGATTTTGCAATATAGACTTCGAGTCAATTATGTTTACGAATTCCGAACCGTTCGAGATAGGATACAAATCGAGCGAGTTGTAGTTACACTGTGTAACTTGGGTCCCTTGCCAGATTTTTTTCAATATTTTGCTCGTCAAAGCCGAAATTTGTTCCCAAACACGATGATTTGCGGTAATTGCTGCTATATTGGGATAACATTTAAGTGACACCGGAAAACGAAATTAAAAAAGGGACTGGCGAGATACCTTATTTACACTTTTATCTACAAGTCACTAGATCGTCTATCTTAAACGATCGAGTCGGCATTTGTCGACAAAACTTGGTCCATGTTTGTTTGCCCATGCGGCTTGCAATATTTAGGCCCTAGGCGCTGCTAAGCCGAGGTCACGTCGTGGTAGAATTGGCCCTTCATCGTCCTCGTTATCACCTCATTATTTACCGACGCCAATAGATCAGTGCCATCACTGAGCCAATCTGTCAATGCATCTCTGCTCGTGAAATACACTATATATGCGGTGTTTGTTTGCGCAGGCGCTGTCGCTGACCAACGACGGCATGGCGATCAACCTGCAGAAGCCGATGAGCGTGATGGGGCTGCGCGGGCTGCTCAAGGCGCTGCCCACGGGCCGGCTGATCCGGCACCGCGTCGGCGACATTCCGCAGAACGTGCTCGTCTACCTCGCCACCAGCCTGCCCAGCTTCGAGCCAGCGCTTTCCGCCGCCGTGCTACACAAACTCCGACCGCAGCTCGGTGAGTGGCATTTTCGCGAGCTTTTTGGCCAGCGGCTCTGTTCTGCAACGTTGTGGGCTGCGAAATGGAATGAGTAGACCACTTGCAAAATGCCATTCCAGAGATGATAAAAATTAAAAAAACAAAAAAAACTGTTAATAGCTGGGTTAAACTGCTGAAGACTTCAAACAAACAGCAGCTTGTAGCAGTGTAACCCAGCCTTTTTGCAAGTCGTCTATTTAAATGAGTTGGAATGGACCATTTTTAAAAGTGTCATTCCAGAGTCAATAAAGGCTAAACAAAAGCGCATCCCCATAAGAAAGGCAATGCCAAACAAATTTGAATCGTCGCTATTGACTCTTTGATGTGGCAATTTTGAGAATGGGCTATTTCGTTTTGGTTTTCCATGGGCTTCTGCGAACGACGTCGTTCCGATGTTATTTTGTTGAGAAATGATCCCACCGCGATACCGCGACTCTGGGTGCCCTACTCGAAAGATCCTCGCAGACGGCAATTCTTGTTTCCATTGTTAAATCGAATTGGAAACTAATATTCCCGTCGCCGAGAATCTTTCGAGATTAGCCACCCAGATTCGCTTAAATAAACACTCACGGAAAACTAAAACTAAATGTCAGGCCTTTTCAATTTTCATTTCACGGCACGAAAAGTTGCAGAACGGAGTCCAGAGCAGCATGACGCTTCGACAGCCCCCCGACTAGATCTGCGCAGTGCAGGGCGACGTGTGGCTTGCACTGCGTAGATGACCCGCGCATGGACGTTGCGATGGACTCAATCCGCGGATTGTCAAAGCGTCGTGTGTTCACTGGATAGAAGTTTTAGATGAACTAATCTAACTGGTTCCGAATTGGTCATATTTTTGCAGAGGACACAAAGACCATGGAATACTTGCTCTCTAATGAAAATCCGGAACAGTTCTTCGAGTTGATGTCGTCGAATGAAGTGGCATCTTTGTCGAAGGATATGCTGGCATCGTTTACGATTCTTAGAGCCGAAGGATTTGCGCCAAGCATAAAGAAATTACCAGTCAACGTGGTGAGTTTAATAAAGTGCTCACTTGAGGTGTTAAATATCATCTAATTTTGAAACTTGGCAAGCTTATATCCCAAACTAAAGCGCGGAAAATAATATATAGTTAGCTTTGTTCTTTTTGCGTCAAGTAATACGCTATCTGTTATCTTGCCTTCTACCTCCGAGTTTTCGCAGATTCCGTCCGTTTTGTGCTTTTTGCGTCAAGAAATACGCTGTCTGTTATCTTGCCTTGTACCTTCTAGTTGTCGACGCTGCTTGAATCTTCGAAGCCCGAGGCTGGCTACTGGAAGGCTGCAGATCTGAAGGAGCACGTGGCGTTCTTGGGCTTGTCGTGCTGCGTGATGGACGCCGTGGACGTCGTGGACGTGATCGACGTGCTGGCTCGCTACCACCGCGAGCTGAAGGACGCGGGAAAGGCGTTTCCCAAGGCGCTGCAATACTGCGGCCAGCGCATGGTCATGCGGTACATCGCGATGAAGACCTACTTCCGGAAGGAGGCTGGCCAGAGTGTTGGGTCCTTGAGCGTGTTGGATCCTGCCGAGATACAGGCGATTGGAGGTCAGAGACGAGCTGACATTTTTTAATTCTTAAGACTAATGTCTTTTGCCTAATTTTTCGTCGGACAATCGCCCCGAAGAAGCTGTCAGTATAGTTAGCGAAACGTTGGCAGTTTATTTGTTAGAAGTTTTCAGCAGTTTAGCCCAGTTACTAATAGTTTTTTTGAGAGCCGACATTTCCATATCATATACCATATCATATACCATTTCATATTCTTACATTTCTTAATCACAATACCAAGGTTAGGCTTTCACGAAATCAAAAATTATAATCATGTCATTGAATTCACTAAAAAGTTTTGGGTAAGAGATGAGGAGTAGGTACACGACCGTCTTCGTTAACCTTTGGTTCTAGGTTTCATTTTGGCAAGTTTCCCGCCCCAAATCATCGAAGTGGCGACCCATCGGAAGGAGATTTTGCAGACCATTGGCCAACTGTCTCAGCCTCAATTGCTGGAGGCAACTGGGCGAAAAGACTACCTCTCAAAATACGTTCAATACTTATTGGTTCGTAGCAAGAAGCCATTATCTTCGCCAACGTTGGGTTTAGGTACGATTGCACCTCTGTTTGAATGTTTGTTCCCAATTTCTTCCAGCCTGATATGTTTGGCACAAAAACCACGCTGGGAATTGACGAACTTCTGAGTGTCGGGAGCTTCGTGAACTTCATCCCGCAAGTGGACAAAATCGTCGACCCAGCTGCGTTTAAATTTTACGTGGAAGCACTGGACGATCCAAGGTCGAAAACTCTTTGCACCAACTTTGAAACGAGAAAGAAGTGGTACACGCTCATCGAACGATCTTTTGGGTATGTCACTGTCGAAGTTTCAATATCAGCCTGTCATAGCTTTGAGAGGCAGCGCATTAACAGTCGTTGTGTGCAGTGCCCCGGACACTTGGACGGCTGGCGATCTGGGCTCGTTGGCGGACTTACTTCTTGCCGTTCCGACCGTGGCGTTGGACAGCGTCCCCACAACGACGTGGGTAGAGGCGATCGACTCGCTGGTCGAGCAGACTTCGTACCACTTGAACGTCTTATGGCCAGGCTGGGACCATCCCGTACCGTTCGTTCAGGTATGTGGTATCTTCCCCGACGTGGAAATTAGTGTGTAGTCGTTTTATTAAGGATACTCTACTCCATAAAGAGTTGGAATGTTGGCGAGTTTAATCAACCAAACTAACTTCACTAAAAATCAACGAACAGCGCATAATTCACAGCTTTTCGGGAAGGGGGGCTACAAAGTTCTCTCGGTTATTTCCAATGTCACCATTTTCGTGGACACTGTGGGGACTTGAGTCCTCCATCGGCTGCGAGCCGGGTTTTCAGTGGATCGTTACACCTAACAATCTGTTACATGGCAACAACCAATGAGGCACCTTACTTTTTTCCAATGAATAGTCAAACCAAACAGTGAAAAGCCGCCACGGTCAGTCACCTCGTAAATTTCGTCGGCGCCTCTTAACATTTTCTGTAGGAGTTGAGGGATGGTTGGCACAAATGTGTGGCCGTGACCTCTGTAGGGCAAACAATTCCCAATCCCGAGCGAACACAGCAAAGCACATGGCAGCACCGTCCGGCAGCGGCTCTGACACCCTGCGTGAAAACAATGTTCTCTCTTGGATCTTCCAGGTCTGCAGTGAAATGCTGACGCTAGCTGAAGAAGAGGAATATCGCATTGCTGTCTATAATCTGCTCCGTCGATACCTGGTCGCCAGTCAGGCGCAGCTGGAGACGATCCAGTCCGCCCAGACGCTGATCGACTCGGTGCGACCCCAGCAGGAAGTGATCCGCGTCGTGTCGGACGTGCGGATCGAACGACCGACGGCCACCGTCGGGGTGCTGGTGCCGATCGACGAGCAGCCTCCTACGACCCGCCCGACGCCGCCGAAAGAAACGGCGTCAGTGACGGCAACGACCACCAAGGAGGCGACGACTGTGATGGAGGAAACGATGGAAGCGAGTAGCCCAGGTGCGGGAACGATAAAGATGACGGAGATGAATTCGTCTCGGACGGAGGCGACCACGTCTGGGACGGAAATCACGTCTGAACGGACCACCCAGGAGATGGACGGCTCTGACGTCAGCACGGCGACGCCGACGGTGACACCGGAAGTCGTCACGTCGCAGCGGGATATTGTTGAAACCAACATGGACGAGGCGACTGGACGTCAAGGTGTCGTGGACGACGAGGCGTTGTTGGATGATACCGAGAGTGAAAGGCTGAGGGTGTCCACCCCGAGTCCAACAAGCTCGCTTACGGCGGAAGATGAAAGCAGTCAGAGGTCAGAAGATGTCTCGACGAACGGTAGTAAACTCTTCGTTCGTGTGGAAAAGAGGCTCCGCGAGAAGCGAGAGGTGGAACTGGAAAAAGGTGATAAATCAATATGTGGCTATATATATGGCTGCCAACTAATTGCACATCTTCCAGCTTGAAGCATTTTGTGATAAATCTTTTTTTCAGGTGAGGAAGTTGAGATTTATGTCGACAAGATTGCTCAGCCTAAATTGGACAAGAAGCTAGTGAAGGGTCATGAAAAAAGCACGGTGAAAATCGACATTGACAACAGGACTCTGAAAAAGGTGAGCAATAAACAAGAAGAGGCAGTTTGTTTGTTATAAGTTTTCGGCACTTTAACCCATTTACTAACAGTTTTTTTTTTTAAACTAGTGCTGAATTTAGACAAGACATGAGCCTTCAAAATGTAATAAGACTCGAGTGAACTATGGACGGTTGGCGGTCTTGAAGCTACCCCATGCTCTGGCATGAGAGTGGCTTCGTTTTATCGGTTAAGAGGTTTCGTAACCGCCACTTTGGTGCGCCAAAAATACCCCCAAAGATTCTGAACAAAATCAGTATAATAATACAAATTAAATAAAGGTAGCGGACTTGATCACAATGCAAAGGAGCATACAGCCTCAAATAATTCCCAAATGTTGTTTCAATGAGGTCCTGTAAAAAAATCGTAGCTTCAAGTTAACTCAAACATTTAGATAATTAGTTATCAGGTACCTTTATTTACTCTTCCTCCATGCACTGATTTGTTTTCAGGACTTAAGATGAATATTTAAGACATAAAAAGTGTCTGATACGAACAGGATGCTCAAGCATCAGTCAGTCCCCCAGGAGTCTGTAGGGGAGGCGTTTAAGTGGCATTACGCTTTGACAGCATTATTAGCCTTTGTTGAGGGAACGATGAATCGTGCAGCATTTTTGAGCAAACTGAAATGTTTTCCATACAATAATTAACAAGAAAACAATGTTTTTGTGACATCCATTTTTATTGGCATTTCGAGGTTAAATATGAAGCGTAGGGGTGACATTTTTACCTTGGAACACTTTTATTGTTAATCTTAGTTTGTTAATCGAAACTTCCATGCTGCTTTGGTTAACAATGTCGATTCAGTCACCGATAAGATACTGGTTTTGACAATCGAAAGAAGTGCCTTATTGGCACCTAACGAACGTTTCTCTTTCTTGCAGCTATCTTGCGACGCTGTCCGCGCGGTGGGCGCCAGTGCCACGCTGGCGCTTCAGTGGGAAGACCTCAAGCTGATGTCCCTAGCGGAGCTGGAAAACTGCCTCGAGTTCATCGGATCGCTCGAAATGTCGCAGGCTATGTCCATGAAGATCTGGCAGCGCGTCGACAGGGTCAGTAAAAACACTCCTAAGGCATGGCATCTTAAGAGAAGTGGACCAGAGAGTCTTAAGAGGTTGGACGGGGGACCATCTATACCAACGTCCATTTCTGTTCGGGAGAGAGGTGGAAGGGTTTGAAGTTTGTGGAGCAACTTCCCTTCCCTTGCCATCAACCTCTCGACAGCACAAATAAGTGGAAAAATCTCATGCTGTTCGAGTTGTACCGTCCTTCGGAAGGGACGTTGAGCGGTGGTCCCCTTGGTGCTTTTTGACAGGAGTAGGCTACGTGCTGGTACCGGGTTACCCCGCTTCGCTGTTGAGTTCATCATCACCCTCATTATCACCCTACCATTCACCAATGCCAATTGGCCAGTGCCACAGTGCCAGTTGTCAATACAGTGCGTTGTTAAATACACCACATAATCAATCGAACACACTGAACTAGCACGATGCATTTCAACGTATCGAGTTGACGCCGTGTGGTGATTTCTGTGTGCACACGTGTAATAGTCTGCTAACCGGGTAGTACGGGGTTAGTTCTGGTAGTGCTGGCCGGTTATAGAGTTAGCAGCTATTAAAGAACAGGAGGTAGGAGATGACTGGAAAGGAAGCGTTATTTCAGGGTAATCTTCAGTCACTTCACGAGATGTAGAAATGCAACGCACAAGTCGATATTTATTTAGGAGAAAATGATTACAGAGTGATTAGTCGGAGCTGATGTTAGATGTTGGTGGATTGGTTACCGTGTGAACACTGCTCACGCCAAGCAGGGATGGCGAGCGATATCTGGTAGCTTACTCAGCATTCTGTTGATGCGTATGATCAACGGTTGCTATGTTTAATGTAAAGACCATGTAATGAACGTGTGGTTGGTGATTCTATGCAGAAACATGTGTAATGTAATAGATAGATTTGTTTCACATTTACAGAAGGCGATCATGTCTCGGCTGCCTAGTCTAGGCCGGCTGACGCAGGCCATGGAGTTGGGCGACGTGGAAGGTCTGGACCTGAACCTGACGTCCACCCACGCAGTCGACACGCTCTCCGTGCTCGGCCGACACGTCCGTCACTTCCGGCTGGTCAGTACCTCGCCGCAGAGGCGTCGCGAGGATGGGGACAAAAGGCCCAGGGCGCCCAACTAGAGGGGAGACTAAGTTGTTAAGGGCCTATCCTACCACAACGTGACCTCGACTTGGCGCATATGCGTTGGCATTGCGAGTCGCATGGGAAAACTTCCGTAGACCAAGTTTTATTCACGAATTCGGACTCGAGCGTGAAAGATAACGTATGATAGTAAGCGAGAGGGTTGGAGATTAAAATGTAACTTAGATTTCTCGCCACTCCCTTTTTCCAAAGATTTTTCCAGCGTCATGTATATTCTATCCAATCAAAGCCAAAAATTAGCAAAAATCTACGTTTTTTGGAGTATATTTAGGCTTTTATGGGCGGAATATTGAAAAAATCGCTGGTGAGAGACCACGGTTACACCTTTATCTACAACTCTCTCGCTCAATATCACAGATCATCTTGAACGGTTGAGTCAGAATTCGTAAACATTTTAGGCTCAACGTCTGTTAAGATTGGTCCTTATGAGGATTGTGGACGGTGGGCTGTCGTTAAGGGAGAGTGGCTTCGTTTTATCGGTTTAGGCGTTCCATAACTGACCCTTACTTTAGGCCGACAAACTTGTTCAAACGGAGCAGACCCGTTAGACCCTTCCAAAACTGCAACCATGTTACATTTTCGTCTGAAAATGCGAGCCTTGGAGAATCGCCTCTCCGTGCATTAACACAGGAAAGAGGTCGTGTCGTCTATCGTACAATAGCAGGCTATGGCAATAGCAAGCTATAGCTTGGTCGAAGGTATATCTCGAGAGTAATACACGAGTTGCTGTACAATTAATTGAAATTTAAAACTAATATTTCGAACGCTCCTTCAACGCCTTTAAGCAATGTTGTCAAAGTAGGTACTCGTTAGAAGAATTATGAAACGACTCGATTATACAGGAAAGCGGCTGTAACAATTTAAAATTAAAATTTCAAGTGGACTGGAATGCATCGTGGTAGGCTCAAATGATATTTCAAAAAATATCGTGCAATTTCTATGAAATAGTTCGAACTACTTAAATCGGTCAAGGCGCGGGGTGACTCGATCGACGAGTGAATAGCACAAAGATTTTCGTAAATTGCTAGACATCCCTTCGATAATCACCTGACTGTGCCAAGAATACAACGATTTATTACACAGCTCTTTTTTATTGTTCGTAGGAAGGATACGCGAACTAATCATCAATCCCCCATACTTTTTGGACCAAAATTGCTCCTAGTTGCTCAGGGTCGAAAAATTTCTCGTGCGATCAATCATCGAAGCCTACGACTTGAGCACCCCAGCTGAAAAATGCCACATATGACCAATTTTTCTCCAACTTGTATGGAAATAAACATTTCTCTATGACTGCCTTAATTCCTAACCAACAACCATTCACAAGTTTTATTTTATTTCGCGTGGTCACAGCCTCGATAACGTTCGTCCACTTACGTTTTTCGAGCATTTCTTTGCTTCCGCCGTTGCAGCTGGAGGCGCTGTCGCAGCGCGTCGAGCAGCAGAATCCCAGCGCATCGAACATCGGCCCTGCTGCGCTGGCTGCGCTGGGCAGCGTCGTGTGCAATGTGCCCGTGTTCGCGCTGCGCCGCATGGCGGGACGCGACCTGGCGCTGGCTGCGCCCACGCTGGCCAGCGCGCTGGTTGACTGCCCGGCCGCGTGTCTCGGCAAGCTGGCGAGCCTCGTGACGGAGCCGGAAGTGTTCGGCGTTCCCAGCAACTGGTCGGCGCTTGACCTCGCCTCGCTCGGAAAGATTCCGGCAGGCGAGTGGCCACGCATTTTGTTGCGAGATTACAAAACTATTTCAATTGAATTTCAATCCTACCGAACGGTTTGGTATGTTGGATACACCGGTTCTCGTGAGATCACCGAAGTTAAACAACATAGCGGTGGACCAAAGGTTGGATGGGTGACCATTCTTCCCAAGGTCCATTTCTGTTCGGGAGAGAAGTTGGAGGGTTTGGAGCTAGTGCAGCAGCTTCACTCCCCTTGCAATCAACCTCTCGAAAGGACGGATTAGGGTCGGATGCTCATGCTGTTCGAGTTGTACCGTCCTTCGGAAGGGACGTTAAGCGGTGGTTCCCTTGGTGCTTTTCGACAGGAGTATGCTACGTGCCGGTACCGGGTTTCCCTCTTCCCTGTTTGGTTCATTATCATCCTCATTCATACCATATCATTCACTGACGCCAATGGACCAGTGCCACAAGGCCAGTCACTATACAGTGCGACGTTAGGCACCCCATAATCATTCAATCAATTTCAATCCTAGCTGTTTATTTATTCCTATTTGCTTGTACGTAGAGCGTGATATCATGAAGCACCATGAACCACCGAACGGTTTGGTATGTTGGATACACCGGTTCTCGTGAGATCACCCTAGTTTAACATTGCGATGGACCTTAGGTTAGAAGGATGACCATTCATACCGAGGTCCATTTTCTGTTCGGAAGAGAAGCTAGAGGGAGAACTATTCCACCATTAACCTGGAACTGGTTGTTATAAATCGCGGTAACCACAACCCGCATATAGCCGCTCACTTGGTACAAACCTGATCATTCTTGTTGCTGGAAATCAGTGTCTTCAACTTAACGCTTACCGTTAAATGGCTTGTAAGTTCCAACCGTGACATTTGGGGGAATTTTAGACTTGTCGGCAGATTCCATTGCCTGGGCTGTCCACGTGGCGATTTGCAGGTTTCCAGATTGTCTGTCTCGAAGCGGGCTACTCTCTCGGGCCACATTACAAAATACTCTGCTTGTTTTCAGGCTTGCTAGCTCAACAGTGGGCGTCGGTGATTCCGTCAGAGATGACGGGCCTGCAGCCAAGCGCCATGCGATGCATCGCACCCCTGGTGTTAAAGGTAGGAACCAACATGACAGCGATATGACCTTCTGGCTTTGCCTCAGTTTTCATTACAGACCAAGTTCTGTTGACAAATGCCGACTAAACCATCCAAGGTAACATGCGATAATAAGCGGGGGAGTTGAAGATATATATATATATAT
>QKMV01002501.1:0-13184 GCA_003287335.1 Lednia tumana
ATGAAGCTTTCAGCATAGTTAGCGAAATGTTGGCAGTTTAGTTTCAGTTAAGTTTTCAGCAGTTTAACCCAGTTATTGACAGTTTTTTTAAAAGCACTAATATCTTATCACCGTACATAAGTTATTGAGGAATTTGTCAATAGTATCAAAACGAGCAACAGGTCCGATTCTTTGCTTAGTCTTTGCTAAGTCATTTGAAGT
Organism: Lednia tumana; assembly: GCA_003287335.1. Lineage (NCBI taxonomy): Eukaryota > Metazoa > Arthropoda > Insecta > Plecoptera > Nemouridae > Lednia > Lednia tumana. The sequence goes on from QKMV01002501.1 coordinate 202, forward strand.
TTTCGCAGTGCCTTGGCAAATTGATAAAAATAGTTACAGTTTTGCAGTGCTTGACATAAATTCTGCTGATTTTTTAATCTCATCTAAATTTTTCAAGTGGCGTCTGTCTGTCTTTTTGTTTGCTATGCTTTCAGAACCAAAAGTCTCAAGAATGTGAAACTTTGCACGCGGCTTTGCGTCGTCGCAAGCACCCAACGCAGTAATTTTCAGCACCTTGAGGTGCGTTAATCTGTCTTTTTGCACGAATTTGAAACTTTGCACAATGTCCCTAGGCACCCAACGTAGTAATTAAGAGCAACGTGCCGCGCACCCACTGCCCCCCACCCTCTTTGCATTTTTTGGAAAAAATCGAATTTTTCCGTCGTTTTTTTGCTTCCGAGGAGCCGTCTGAGTTGACCGAATGTGTGTGTGGGTGTGTTTACCCTCTCAACCACCGTCCCACTCATTAACTCCCAACCTCTCATTCCAAACCTTCCGCCCACCCAGCACTCTCCGACTTGGATATGAGAACAACGTTGAAGCGCGGTAGGTATGTGCAAGTCTTGGAGGCCCTAAATTCCTATAGTCACCCTCTTCTGACAACTTTAATTTCTCTGATATTTTATTATGGTCTCGGTCCGGATGCATTTACACTCCGGCTGTCCCAGCCAGGCTGATCCTGAAATTGAAGACGCGACAGCCACAAACCTGTACAACTTTGGCCATAGTTTTCGATCCGTTTCACGAATTTTCAGAATGTATTTTTCGGCAAGCGTCATGAGGATCCGGTACAGATTAAAAACATAGCCATTTATACGGCTAATGTTAACAAAAGAAGAATATTAATATGACATTTTTAAGACTCGTGTCTTCTATCTAATTTCAGCACTAGTTTTTTTTTTAAAATATTAATATTACTTCAAAAATGTCTGTGTGCTATCTGCCACTGAGGTATACCACTCATAGATTAATTTCACTTCAGAAATGTCAGTGCCTGCCTAGCTCAGATGGTAAGAGCAATTTCACGAAATCCAGGGTTCGATTCCTTGAGCAGGCAGACAATTTTTGAAGTGATGTTAATATTCTTCATGTTAAAATTTGCCTTGTAAATGGCTTTAAGTTTGTCATCCTTATCATCTCTGCATATAACACGTGTTTGGGAGTTATTTGAGCTGGGTACATTGCGATTACAGCATAGTATCACTTGTTTTAGACCGATCTTTGATCTTTGCCAACGCCTCTTGGTTCAATTCTCCTTGTAAGATCTACCACTTATTCAGATTAATTTCACTTCAGAAATTTGTCATCACCTGTTTAGCTCAGAAAGTAAGAGCAACGGTTATGAAACCGGAAGTCCGGTCTCTGTACTGCACTGAGGTGATCTATAGGTCATATAGGATGACGTATATAAGGATTATTTTTATTTTCTCGCATTGAGGCTATTAATAAGCTGCCAGTTTGGGGAAAATTTATTTGTTCATTTTTGCTTACGATACATTTTACTGCCCCGGTTTGATTGCAAACAAATGCAGTAGGGTGTGAAGCTTCCTCAGACCATACTGCAAAATACGCCGTCATTCTTTTACGAAAGAGACTTCCACGTTACATCCTAGCCGACCATTTTGAGACATATCATATTATTTAAAAACACTTCATAACACTGGCTTTCCTGAAAATGTAATTATCTTCTAGCAAAGAATGGTTGGAGGGGAAGCAAGATAATTGGCCTATAATAGGCTATGCTCAGATGGATAGCATATGCTTTTCATGCTAAATGCACTTTATTTGGAAGAGTAAAGAGCAAGTTCTTCAAGAGTAGGTGTACTCTAGTATGTTTTTATTACTTAAAACAATGGTAAGGTTTGAAAAAAATATTAATAAATAGTATCCTTAAAAATACAATTGCACATAAAAGCACCGTTAGAACAAGATCTGTTCCATGATAGAGCTAGAGATGTAGCCCATGATAATAACTGAATGCAAACTAAAGTTGGAAAACTATCACACAGACATGCAAAAGGTTGCTACATTTTGAAATAATAAAAATAAATAATAAGAAATAGAACTAGGTAGTTATAGATATTGGTTATCATTTAACAGTCAGATTCCAAAATTGTATGGAATTTATAAGTACTATGTACTGAAATAAACCTGCTTGATTTGGAGGCAGCTAGACAAATATCACAGAACATCTTCTCGGGAGCACCTCTCTTTGGGCTCATGGTGGCAAATGGCTCTCGTCATTCAGCGGCGTTTCCCCGTAGCAATGCTTGGCCCGTGGATCTCGGTATGAGTTTTCATGCTGGACACTTTGTGAGCTTGTGCGACATTTTGCCAAGCAAAGCTCAAAATGATCCGTCACTGATGCAAACAGCACGTTGAAAGTCTCCGACGCTTTGCCCAAAACGTTTTGTAGAACATTTTTCTAGAAAGTAAAAGGTATAGAAAGCAATGCTATCTAGTACCTGACAGGAAATATTTAGGTGTTTGACATGAACTTATTACTGTGAAGGACATACCTTGTCGGGGTGGAGGCAACAAGAAGTGCAGTGCTCGTAAATACTACAGCAGCCGTTGTCTTTACAAGTTTCACAGCAATACTGTTTAGTAGTTTCTGGTGTCACGTCACAACAGCCAGTGGCAAGAATGTCTTTTCGAAAACACACAAAGCCTAAAGAATATTTTTTAAAATCAGTGACGTACGTACTCAGTAGTACTGCCTAAAAATGTCCAATCGGTGAAAAAATGAGAGATAAGATGACAAGACAAACAAAGATTGTAAAAATATACCTTTATCATCAACTAAAAGTACTTTTCCTTGAACAGAATTGCGGCATGTGGTGACTTTAATATTGGTATCATTCGAGTCTACCCCATTCGCCGAGTGCCAGAGGAACGGCTGATCCAACTTTCTCGCAGAAACGGTTTCAATCTCATTTGTCGCAGTGAATATTTGATTCTGAAAATAAGAGTAAATGCTTATGCAGCTGCCAATTTCCTCATTCAATGGTTTGTACCATTGCACAGCTTTGAAGTATTGGAAAGCTAAATTTCACACTTCAGAGATGTCAATCCATTGAATTGTCACGCTCTTTGCTCAGTAGACTTGGAACGTGTAAGGGTAGCGCTTTAACAGTTTCAATCGAGACAATTTCATTCACTGTGGGAGAATTGTTCGTACAATCTTTCAGCATAACAAAGAAGGTATTTTTAACTGAATTATCTTCTCCATACAGTGTATTTTGGGTCCCTTAACCTATAACTCACCTGCTTCACAAAGCTAACAACGCAATATGACAAAGATAGCAAGAAAATGATAGCCAGAACAATTTTCCTTCTTAGTATGCGCATTAGAAAAGCAGCCCACATTTTAAATTCCATGAGAGCTGTTAAAGTTCATGAACAAACATCCAAATTACAGAAATTTCTCGAGCACAATACTCACAACATGCTCTTTTGTACTTATTTTTAATGGTATTGTTCACAATGTACAGGTCGAGAGGCGAGGAGACAATATTTATTTCAAGTTTTGAACTTTGTACTGACATAATCAGAATTACACGATACCCATAACTAAGTTAAGATATTGTTGGCTTATTATAATGCATCTTCGAGTCCTTGTGGCAATTCACTGGCCGGTAAACAATGAGAGTACGAAATGCACGTTCGGCGAGTGTGAAAGCGTATCGGCACCTGGAAAGTTCAGTGTATTTTTAATTTCAAGAAAATTTGTCAAGCTAAAAAGCAAGTAAACCACCAACCACTTTTCAATTTATATTGTGTAAATTATACATTTTTAGAATTAGGTAGGTATATAGGTAGTATACCAAATACTTAGGTCATTTTTGCACCTTAGCCAAACGAAGTCTGGAAAGAATGCAGTTACCAATAAAGATTGTTCGAGAGGCACTTGATTTGATGCATTTCTTGATTGGAGCAAAGATTCTCTTAACGTTACCACCACATATTTCTTGAAGACACTTTTCTGGCTTAAAGATCTGGTCCTCTTCACCAGCTCCTCCAAAAATAAAGAAAAAAGTGTTGCAATTTTGCACATACAGCTAAAACAAGGCACCAGACATTGAATTTGAAACTCTCAATCAGCACTTACTTGCAACAGGAGTATTCTTCTTCAAAATATAATTTCTCCATGCTTTCTGTATCTTTGTCACAGCCAGATCCCGGGCTTTCTGATTCCACTCTTCCAGCCTGCTGATTCCCGTTTCGCTAACAAATACCGACAACCTTCCAACTTTGATGTGGTCGTGCATTTCTGTGTTGTCTTTCATTATTCGGATGAATTCCAAACTGTCAGCGGGCATTGGTGTTATTAGTTTCTGATATCGGTGCATAAAGTCAGATGATTTGAACCTGGAAGAAAAGGGCAACAAATTACCAATTTTTAATCCAAACGTGTTCACTTTTTCCACGTCAGAGACGTCAGAGACGTTCACAATTAAAAAAAAATGATGATAAACTGGGTTTGAACTCTAATAAATCCACTAAAACTTCCCAAAATTTTACTATGCAAGCTCTTTACTTCTTGCGGGAAGCGTTAGCTTTGGAAGCAGCTATAGAAGTATTATACCCCTGAAGAAGTAAAGAGCATAATTAACGGCACGTCGAGAAGTTTGAGTGAAATTCTTAGCATTCCCACCCCAAAATTAGTTATTTTTTAAAACTTGCGATAAGATTAGGAAAAAGACATGAGCCGAAAGAATTTTATAATGCTCATAATTATTTGGTAATGAAGAAAGGGATGTTCATAGGGAAGAGAAAAAACCAAAAACGGACATATTTTGTATGGACATGACGTGGTTGGTTTTGTAGAGCAAACTAAAACTGTTGAGCTCGACAGGGATTTGATCCTGGGTCCTCCGCAATTCCAGTGCGAAAGTGGTGCCAAGTGGTTGATGGAAGTTTAACAAGATTGCTGGTGACAAGGGTGAAACTCAAGACTCTTGATTATCGCTGATTTTTCATTTGGCACTTGTTTCCTCTCAATACCCATTTGGTAAACTATACTACCTCTCTCGGTCTCCTCATAAGATGTTTTGCTTGTACGGAAGGTGTGATCATAAAATTCGTTGTTTAGGTACCAATACGGAAAATGCCGGTAGCGATGGCAGCTCAGGGGAATTAAGTCCATTATCCCGCTAGCAACAAGTTGCTGTTTGAAGTAAGCAACGTCTACTGCGCCAGGTTGCAAGTTTTCGGTTGCTTTCACGCAGCGAATGAAATGGATATCTGCCACGTCCAGTGTATTTAGCAGATTGTCGAGAGAGGACTAGAAATTTACAAATCAGTTCTTGCAAGAAATGACAAAAATTATAGTACATGGATAATTTTCTGAGCCAGATATACATTACAGATAAATACCTGGTATTTGTTTATAACTGTGATTTTCTTTGTCGAATGTTTAAGATTGCGTTTGGTAGGCTCGTCAATCAACGCTATAATGAAAGCATTCAGGCTCATCTTAACGTAGTCTTGTAGTTCGCCGGGAACTTTATCTAAGTTCTTCTCGCAAATTTTCTTCACGTCATAGCACACTTTACCGGCATAGTGTTGCACAGAAAATTGTGGGGCATCAGGGTTGTACTTGGTAGGTAACAACATCTTATACTCAACAAGATTTGCATAGATTTTTTCCCAGACTTTGATATCAGTCGTATGTCTTGACAGCATTGATTCCTGAAGAATATTTTATTTTCATTCAGTAAATCAAGCCTCAATGTAGAGAGATACATGGCTGTGACATGGTGTGACTCAATTTGTGAAATCACTATCCTACCTTATAAATACAGTGATGATTATTATAAACTATAATGTCCTCGTTTAATTTTTGAACTCCTATCACTATCATACCGTGAATACAACAACATCTCCTCACGGCTCTCAAACCCTCCGCACTTTCACTATTTGATGCTCATCTGAGGAATATTGTCCTCAGAAGTGTTCTTGGGGTTATGAGAGAATTATATAATACGTAATTTTTTAGCCAAATGTATACCAGTCGCTGCTGGATGACATAGCACAGCCCCAAGCCGTCACTTTGCAAGGCTTTCCTGATCATACTCTATTCAAAATGGCATATACGCAAGAAGAAATATTATATTGAACAACAATATCTTCAGTAAACCTTGGTATCTGAAATAGGTACTTAATAGTAAAAAAGTAAAAATGCTAAGAATTTGGTTCTATCTCACAAAAGTTACATGTAACACACATGTTAAGAATTCGAGTTATTTTTTGCCATGAGAAATTTTTTCGGCAGGGCCCCCAATTTTACCTAGCAGGGGCTTGATGAGTTTAGGCTATACCACTGCAGCATAGTACCACTTAAAATGCAATAACAAATGAGGCAATTGTCAGATTTCCATTGCTTTTGGCTATAATCTCTTCAGTATTTAGTATTTAGCCTATGCAGTGTCTTTAATAATTTGGTCCATAAAGTTTAATCATTTTCTTGAAGTCTCACCTCATTCAGGATGGCAAAAAGAGATTTCGATGGCGCATGGAAGACAGACAATGCTTGCTCATACCCATCATTAGATGCAAAAGCCTTGTCGTCTTCCATTTCCAGCTTCAGCGTCATTTTGGCATACTCGATGAAATTCTTAACAAAGTAATTCTGAAGTCGTTCATTAGCATAGTTGATACAGAGCTGTTCCAAGCTGTTGCATTTGAAGTTTTCAAAACCATAAATGTCAAGTATTCCTGGAAAATAATATCTGACATCAGCAACTAGCATCTAGAAAGTAACATTTAATGAAGTTCGATTTTAGCAAACTTTCTGGTCAGGAGAGTGGAGAAGATAACAGATTTGAAATACAGCATTTTTAATTTAGAATAGTGGTCTACCAATGATTCATGATCAAGAACCTGAACAAGAATCATCAAAGACATATTTTATGATGGGATGTGAATAAAAAATTTCACTTTAAAGTTAATCCCCATTCCAACTCCATGTGATTGCAAATTAAAATTTTTGAAGGGTAGTAATGATTATCGTTCACATTTTCTTAGGAATAACTGTACATTTTTTATTAGTGTGTGAATTACAAACCCAGCTCAATGCAATTGGTAGTGTCATCAACTTGTATCTGCTTGTTGATGAAGGTGACCAGCCACTGAAATAGCTTCTCGTACAGTAATCGCATCAAACAGTCTCTACGGGCCTGGCAGCTTTCCACGTTTCGAATCGGGACGTAGTAGATCGTGCACCGTCGTTTCAAGCTCTGCGGTGCCAACATGGAAGTCGTCAGGAACTTTGACAAAATCGCCTCGCTGAGACCAAGCAGTTTGCAAGCCGCTTGAAAGCTAGCCTCACTTTCTGTGAAAAATTAATAACAAAGAATCTTAATTCAATCGTCATTTGATGGTTAAAATTTTAAACCGGCAAACGTTGTAATGCACGGGCTGATGAGCGAGCGCTTATGTGAACTAATATTTCCGACTTAAAATTTTTTTAAAGTATTTACTGCTCTTTCACATTTTCCTTATTTGTATGGACCTTTCATATTGTCATTCCAGAGTCAATAAGTACAAAATAAAAATGTATTCCCTTAAGAAATGCAAAATCACAGGAGGATTCTTATAAGTTGTGTGTAGGCGCTTCACTCGCTCACTCAACCATCCCGCTGACTGACATTATTACGAATTACCGAAAAAAAAAAAATTTGAGAAGTTTTAGAAAAAAAATTATGGCGAAAATGAGCTTTCTCCGAGAAAAGCTCGCTGCTCGTCGAAATCAAATCAATAATATATATATATATCTGTATAAAACTTGTGATGACTGATTGGGAGAAAATAATCGAGCAAGTTTTGGTTCATCTCCGCGGTTCTACCACAGAGGGCGCTGTTTGCAAGATGACACTTTTGCACTAGATTCCAATTCTAAACACGAGTTGGGGTGGGTAGGATTGACGACGCATTGTCGGTACTCTGGTTTCTCTTCAAAACGAATAAATCTTTCGCCTTTTACTAAAGATTTCCGTGGAGAGGGACACATGATGAGTCTATAAGAGAATTTTTGTACTGCCCGGCGTAAGCTGGGCACATTATCGCCAAGAGCACATTTGGTAACGTCTCTGTTATTAGCGAGTCGTGATACCTGGAAGGGGTATCTTAATAACCCGATATTGGTGATAAAGAACTCATAAAAGCTCACAGCTATGTCATGCTTAGATAAGCAGACCGGTTTCGTGGTAAATCTTTGACTTATATTTACTTCTTCAGGACGTAATCGTTCGTGAGTGTTCATAACCTACCATTCTTATCTTCGATGACCATTATTGATGGGTCATCTTCCAGCTCGCAAAACGAAATATTCCCCAAATGCACTATCGCCGCGAGAACAATGTGTACTTCATAAAGTTCTTTCGGCGTCATTCCCAGTTCGATCAATGCATTTGTTGTCTCGTTATATCCTTGGCAGTCGCTAACCAGGAGGTTTCCAGGAATAATTTCGTATTTTGTGCTTTGAGACAAGTGCAGTGAAGCCAACTCGGTCTCTTGCAAACCAGCTAAAAGCTGATATTTGAGTTAAATTAGTAATGGCAAGTTCCGCTATTAAAGCGACCCGAACTAAAAAATCCGTTAGCAAAGAATTAAGGCATTTGATTAGCTGTTGCCATGGTAGTAATAACAAGTTAACGGGCTCCGGGCAGAGCTGTGAGCATGCACGGGCTGGCAGGGCCGATTTGTCGGGCTTCCAAACTTTTAGTTTTTTTCGGGCTTTTGGGCCGGGCACTTTTTGGGCCATGAAATTTCTTGGCCTCGGGCCGCAGTTGGGTCGAGAAGGCAAGATATTGACAAAAAAAACATCCCTAGTAGGTATAGGAAGTATCATTTATGTCGACTAGCATCATTTAATATGGCGAGCTAAATACAGCTTACATATTCAGTATTTACCTGGTGAAAAACATGAAAGTTCCGCTGACTGGCGCCTTGTGTAGTTACCCTTGTTTTCTCCAAAAGAAACGTCTTCAAGTAAGCACCTTTAATGCTGCCAAATCGATATTGCAATTGTATCAGTTTCCCAAATCTCGAACTGTTGGCATTACATTCAGTTTGTGCGTTCCCAAATGCCATGAGTATTGGAACAGATGTCCAAATCTTGCGTAGACTCTTCGGCGACTTTTGGATATCATTTGATCCACAGGTGATAAGCAAGTTGAGCACGTGGGTCGCGGAAAACGTCTTTAAAAAGTACAGGATTAGACATAATTACGTGGGCAAGTTTTACCCAATTACTGACAATTGTTTAGCCACGACAAGTTGACAACCGACAAAAATTATCTCATCCCCTAACTCAAAGCCGACTAGTCTGACCACATTCTCATCTCCGAGTTAAAGTGGGATTATTATAATTATTATAATTAAAGTGGGACCCCTAGAGTTTTATCCACTACGCGAAGGGATAACAATTTTTGCCCACCACCTTTGGATAGGGCACTCGCTAGTGTCGTGACCGATCCAAAAGGTGGTGATTTTACCATTTCTTAACTCTGAGTTAAGAGATGATTCAGAAACAAATGAATGCCCCTGCCTTTAATTGGACCATTTTAACTCGGAGATAAGAGGTAAAACTGGTCCTAAATATTCTAGCTCCGTGGTTTTCTGCACAGAGCTTCTGGGCTTTTTCTGAGTGTAAATTGTTTCAAACTATTCTTACAATGAAAACTGTAAATCTAACAATAGGGAATTTGTTTTTAATTGTTGCGAACACGGATGTCTTCAAAAATCTAAACTTGCAGACTGGTGAAACTACGGCTTTGGAGTGAAGTCGGTTGTCCTAACTACATTTAACGAGGGTGGATTAATGTATGTAGGTACCTTGCCAGATCCACTATCGCCACTGATAATAATCGCTTGATTCTTGCGGCCCATTTCGTTAGCAAGTCTATTTTGAGCCCTTGCTGCTACTGCGTAAAGATGAGGAGGCAAAGCCGTCTGCGAACCGATTTTTCGTGATAACTGAGATATGCAATTGCTGCGACAAAATCAAGTAACGAGAATTTTCACTATAGACGAACAGCAAACCTACTTTTCCAAAGATATTTCGAAACTTCTCTTTCACTCCTTCCGAGAAAAAGTCCGGGATGTTTTCTTGGCCAGCATTTATTGCCAGAAGCGCAACACCAGCCCACGTGTAGCAATTCCCCACGAGAAGACGGTTTTTCAACCATAGTACGGCTGACGTAATAGAATTAAGCTAGTTAGTTACAAACGTAAATTGACTCCTTACTGCTAACCTTTGGCTAATACATACCTTGATCGTCCGAAATGCGTCCAGGAATGTCTGTTAGATTACTTATTGTACTATCAATTTCTTGTCCCACCAAAGTTGGCAGTGGCATCTCGACCGTATTTAACATTAATTTTGTGCACTTCCTATTTTACCATTCACACCAATCTGGAGAATATAGCTGATCACTTGCTTTATACTACAGAGAAACTATATAAATGCGGACCCGCGTTCAATCAAACAGCTTTCAACACGTTCAATTGTGGCGATTCACGTAAACTGACAAACATCACCTCGCGAAAGTGCAAGTACCTAACCATCAAACTCAGGGCGGGTTGCTCTCGCCATGCATGGTCGAAAGCGCTGCTCTCATTGGATATTTGTCATCAACCAACGAGTAGGAAGGGATTTAGGATGCAAATTCAAAAATTGAATGTCTTCCCAAATTTGTCCTCAATCTTTTATGGAGTTATAAATGCAAGTATCTTACAAATATTTCGTAAAAAATGTTCCACAAAATTCACACACAAATTCAAGATGAAATAACCTGATTGTAGGTACCTACAGTAGACAAAACTGCTCACCTGCTGAGGGTCCAGGTATAAGTCCCAATTGAAGTAAATGTTTCGATATTCTCAAAATGCAAACCAATTGAACAATGTGAAAAACTGGCACCAATAAACCAGTGCCACAGGGCCAAAGTCAAAAATACTGTGCAATTTTCAACACCAAAAAATCAATCAATCGACACTGAAAAATCTTCAATATCAAAGGTGTACAAATCGAAGAGTGTGTGATCAGATATCTTTATTCCGACTCTCCCATTTTCTTGAGAAACTCTTGAGCGTCTTGGATCTGACTCTCCATCCTCTCCTTCTGTGCAGCAGAAAGGCTCCGCTTTAAGCCCGCTCGGAGAGAAGCGATCGCCGTCCGGTAGCCGGTGACATTGTGGAAGACTCGGACGTGTGTATCACCCGCTGTCAACAAGAACTTGCCCAGAGAGTCGAACTGAACACACGTAATTGGTCCTGGAAGGGAAATAAAATATACGTCATTAAAGCCGATGTTTGCTAGTTAGGCCAGGTTTGCAGCAATGGGTGGACTTTAGCCTGGATCAGATTCATGGCTTACAAAAATTAAGTCTCAAATAATTTTGTCGGAACACATGGAAAAATGTCACAACAAAAAACAACAACAAAATTGACTGGAAACTTACCTTACTTTAAAATTAGCTGCCAATAGTTGGTAACTACAGTCAGTGTAAAAATGATCGTTACAGAATCCAGACTGTAGTACCTACCTAAACTTCAATTTAAGCAAAGCGCAAAATGTAAGCAATAATGAGGTTTTTAACTAGCTCTGACAAGGTATCTGAAATTTTGTGCTGGCTATGCTGCTGCATCTTGTGTTGAATCTAGTGCTGCAAAGTTCCCAAGCTTTCGTACCTGAGTAGATGTCGTCGATGGTCTTGTCACACTCGCCGGTCAACACCGAGAACAATGAGAGCGAGCTTCCCTTGGCGATGACGATCACTTCACCGTTTGGCGACATGGCCAGATGAGCCGGCTCTGTCGATTCCTTGGCGTTGTATTTCCCTGAGATCAGCTGGTGAGGATCTTCTCCTTGCTGGTACTCGACTGGGATGCAATGACAATTTTATTAATTTATTTTGCTCAGCTTAGAATTAAAAAATATGCACTTTTTGTTCTTTTGCAGTATGTGTTTGCAGTATTTCACGTGGCCGACTACTGTTTTAAAAATTCCATTTATTTGGTTGTATGAAAAGGCATTGATTTCTTCCGTGGCAAAATATGACGTAATTATCTGTTGCGAAAAGCTGTTAGAATTACATGGTTTCGAAATGAAGATTAGCTTCTTATTGGCGTGACTAGGTATCAGGTAATCAGGTATCAGGTAATTATCATTAATTGCCTGACCAGTTTTGATGTTAAGTGATATAACTGAGGTAATTAATCAATCTTCGGTAGTAATGCGTTACTTAGTAACGGTAGTAAGGTGTAGTACTTAGAAACTATACAACTTTTAAGTAAAGCTTTTGAGTAGTGGCACCAGTCTAAAAAAAGTACCGAAAAAACCAAAATTGTTACTTATATTCACAAAAATTTGCAAAGTTGCACCACGTTACGCTAGCGTTCATTTTCCACCATATGGTAGCACAAATTACAGCTTGGAGAGCCAGCATAGCCGATCTGAATTTTGAAAACACTTGATTTTTTAAATTTAATGTTACATTTTCCCAAAATTAAGCTTTGCCTTGCTTCCTTGTTTATATACCTAGGTGGAAGGTGAGCGTGAAATGATTAAACTCGTGTCTAAATGATATTTTCTTTGTAACAAAACGCGAAAGAAGTGCCGTGTCTTTTCGTGAAAAAAAGTACAGTAATGGTACTACTTTTTTCACAGGTAACGTAAAAATTTGTGACATTACATTTTTATGGGAGTATTAAGTACAGTAATGTCACTACTTAAAAAATTTACTTAGCCAAACCTGCAAATAGTTAGCTGACCCACAAGAAATGTAAAAGTATATCCTAGATCTAGAAAAAATTCTCTATCCGTAAATATAAAAGAGAAATCAGATGCAATCTGGATTTGAGGAGACTCCATGTAACTCTGGTTGAAGTGATGTTTTGAGAGGCAATGAATAATGTTACATTTTATTACTTTTTTGAGACTCATATCTCCTGACTAATTTCAGCACTATAGTTTTTAAAAAAACTGTTAATAACTG
>QKMV01002502.1:0-13181 GCA_003287335.1 Lednia tumana
AAATTGCAAGTTTTTCGGAATTGGCGGAACGCCCAAAAATGTGTTTTTGAACTAGCTATATACCCAGCTTGAGATTTTTAGTGAATTAAAAACCACCCTAGATTCACTCAAATATTGCCCATGATTACACACACTGCTCATTTTGACTTGTTGAATTTTGAACTGTAGTAGAGGTTTTACCTACTTTCTTCACAAATGAACCATTCACAACATAACCTCTGATCGAAGGCAAATATTTCACTCGATGCCAACATATTTTTAATGTTTGGGAGCTATCATTGAGCGATTTTCTTCTACATTTTGCCGTGGTGCAATCTTTCAGATCCGGTGGCGACTATGTCCGACGAGCAGAAAGAGTACGAAGCGATGAAACTGGTGAACATGATGGACAAGCTAGCACGAGACGGTATTGTACAGCCGTGTAGAATTGGAGAAGACGGCAGACCGGAGCCAGTCGACCATATCCTGCAAATGATCGAGAACGTGCCCAACCACAACCAAGAGGATTGAAAGTTATCATCAGTTCAGCACTTTGGATCAGTATTGCCAAATATATCCCACTACCTTTAAATGTCGAAAAAAGATGTCATGGTTTTGTGCATTCCGATGCGCTTGTTGTTGTAAAACCAAAATATTTCAGAGGTCATATCGATTCTCATATCAGTGTTTCCCCGATAATAGTCCCTGGAAATCTTGCATGAAAAAGTTGTTACCCCCCCCACTCTATCTTAGAACGAAGTAAGTTTCCCCGGGCTCGAATTTTACCAAATTGAGTCTGGCCAAGGATTGTAACTCACCCAGTGAATCGCTCCCTATGCCTACCAACTTTCCTTCACTGCCCAAAGTTTTGTGAATTAATCTCAACTGATGGAAAACTTTTCACAATCTGTAGAACTCTTGCAGCTAGAACACTTGATTTTTATTTGCATTCTGCCAAAGGAATTGGTAATACATTCCCCTATCGTAAATCAGGCTTTGCAACTTAGAACAGTTTTCTCTCTAATTTTGTAACTTTGTCTTTTTTTAATTCGTCTCCTTTTTACGACACTACAAGAAATTATACAAATGTGAATTTCTGTACAACAATGTTAATCGTCAAATGTGCAATATGTTAATACTAATAATTTAAACGTAATTACACAGTTTGTTTCATTATCCTTACGATCTCCCTAGGTATGCTTAGCTAAGAATAGCTTGTGGAGGAGCAGGCTTCTCGAACTCTCCCAACTCCTCATCGTAGTAAGCACCCGCTCGGAACGGCTTCAGTTCCCATGGAACTTGGTCTTCCATGGCTGTTAGGTTCACTCCCAGATCTTCCAGGGTCGGCACTCCTGGCTCTAACACGTCTGTCACGTGCTCCTATAGCAGAAATTTGTTACAGCAAAAGGATTGCACTTACTCCTGAAAGATTAATTTGTGCCCAAATAAATCTTACCTTCTCCACTCCTTCCCAATGCAGGTAGCCCATCGGCCAAGAAGGAGATATCAACTGGTTGAGGGAGATCCGCATACCAAAGAGTGGGTCGTATTTCATGTCGTATCGAATATACCCCCAATCGGCATCTTTTCGCATAACACGGTGGAACCAGTCTACTAGTTCTGAAAGCTTGTAGCGTTTTGGGCTGTAAAAAAATGTAATTGATCATTTACGCTTTCAAGAATTCAGTATAAATGATTCAATAAATTAGGCTCTGTAGGAAAATAGTGGTGGAGAATGAAGGCAAATGTGAAAAAAGAATTAAAAAAAGGTGACACCACATCCACGATTCACTGCAGTAATGTGAATTTCTCAAGATTTACTCACCCTACGGCTTGATAAACTTTGCCCTTCGAATCTGGGTCTCTGATTGCTTGGACGATGGCAGCTGCTACATCGGAGACGAACACAGGCTGTTTTTCTGTGGCCTCGCCTTTCTTCCACAATGGCATAAACCTGAACTGGTGCCTCCAGATATGAGAGTAATATCTCAAGAAGCGGTCTTCTTGTCCATAGATGACGCCCGGTCGGAAGATAATCGCGTCGGGAAATTCCTCTCTCACAGCTTCTTCGCCCCGGAATTTGCTGGCTAGAAACTGTGAGCCCTTGGCCAACAAGATAGGCTCTGGATTGGCAGAGGCATTAAGAGCAGAAACATGAATCAATTTGTCAACTCCAGCTTCTTTGCAGGCTCTGGCAATAGCCCTAGCACCAGTGACGTGGACATCTTCAAACTTGAAGTTCTTTGTTTCCCAATCGCGGCCAACCAAGTTGATAACGACGTTTGAGTACTTAACAGCCTTTTTAATAGATTCCACGTCTCTTAGATCGTAAGGCTGGAAGAGAACCTGCCCTAGATCTCCAACTAAACGCAAGCGGAGAACGTCATAGTGATCTCCGCGGTAAGGTATGATAACCTGCGTTCCAATCTTGCCTAAACGATTGCAGACGTACCGGCCAACGAAGCCACTGGCTCCAAAAACGGTAGCAACGATCCCGTTAAAACTAGAACGGCCACCAGTTCCTCGCTTCAAAGCTGCCAAGCTCGGGTTCTTGATAGTTCGAACATCAGTGCTGTATGGGGAATGCAGACATGCCACACTGACTGCCGGAGCAGCTTGCTGTTCTATAAAAGTTTAAAATAGTTAAATGCCATACAATTAATAACTTAATAGGTTATTTCTAGTAAAATACTTACTTATAACTTGAGCACTTATCTGCAGTGCCATAGCAGACATCTTTCCAATCCAGCCACAGTTCGTTCGAGCCCCGAGCAAGTCACTTATCAGCTGTGCCAAAGTCATCATGAACGCAATCCCATCGCTGAGGCTGCCGCTGGCGCAAGAAGGCTGTGGGTGGAAAATTGGAAAACGTGTGTGGAAGTTTGTGTGTGCTTTCGAAAGTCGTTTTAATTCCAGTTGATTTTCAGTAGCTACAAAATTTTCTACAATGAAAGAAACAATTCTAACGAACTGTGAAAAGTCATTTGTCTTGGATGCAATTGCAAACTCGAAGGTAATTACCTAGTTTTCAGTTTCTCAAACCTAAACTTTTGAAAGGTTAATAATAATGAACAATACAACTTTATCTTGCACCTATAATTTTGCAGAGATTGGATGGCCGAAAATCCGACGAGTGCCGGAATCTGAAGATATACTACGGTTCTGAATTTGGATCATGTCAAGTATCTTTGGGTGAAACAAAGTACGGTTAATCTTGCAGTATGCTGTCAAACATATTTGGCCCTTGCAATTAAATAACTAATAACGTACATACTTTGATTATCATCTACTCCAATTATGTGTTTTTTTTAGGGTCTTGGCACAAGTGTCTTGTGAAGTTCAGCAGCCTACTACAACTCGACCCAATGAAGGCATCCTCAATGTAAACGTCGAGTTCAGTCCAATGGGTGCATCGAATTTTGAAGTGGGCCGTCCGACTGAACTTGCTGTTCAAGTAAATCGTTTGCTAGAAAAATGCTTAAAAGATTCTCACTGTGTAGACCTTGAGGCTTTATGCATTGCCTCCGAGGATAAGGTTTGGGCCCTACGTGTTGATATCAATATACTGAACCACGAAGGGAGCTTAATAGATGCTGCTTCGGTAGCTGCTCTTGCCGCATTGGCCCACTTTCGCCGGCCCGATATCACCACGACGGGAGAGCAGATGACCATACATGATCCCTCTGAACAAGATCCGATACCTCTAACTTTGCACCATTACCCAATATGTCTCACGTACGCATTGTATAACGGAGGAAAGCACTTCGCTGCTGATCCCAGTTACATCGAGGAGAGGGTTTCAGAGGCTCAAGTGGTCTACGGAGTAAACTCCTATCGAGAATTGTGCTCCCTTCATTTAGGAGGAAATGCTCTCAGCAATGCTGATATACTCATTCGATGTGCATCCAAAGCAGCAATCCGAGCTGCCTTCATTGTTCTACAGATAAAGGAAGAGCTAGCCAGAGATCAGATTTCTCGAGAAAAGGAGAAGGAAATTGGTTTTGTGAAGTGCATCAGCACAAAGAGCATATTTTCCCAGCAACAAGCACAGATATGCATCTCTCTTAGTACTCTTGGCCTTAGGAAAGCTGCAAAAAAATTGGTGCATCGACCGAAACACACTGAAATTCCTATGGAAGAAGATGATGAAGGTGAAGTTGAAGATGACACAAAAGTTGATGTGCGTAAGCTGGGTAATGGAACTGCTGAGTTGGCTGACGTAAGAATGCAAATTGACATACTAAGCTCCGAGGATGAAGAAGCTGACACTTCAGACTTGGAAGTTGTCAATGAAGTGAAACCTACAGATAAACTTGTGGAGAAAGATGTTCCTGAAATAGGTAATGCTAAATTTTAATGTTTTTTTTTAATATAGAATTAGAACTCTTTATTTTAAAACAATGTTTAATTGGATGCAGGTGTCACACATCCCTGTGGTGCTGCATATCCAATGCCAAATGTCCACCTGTAACTATTCTTACTAGACTTTTTCAAAAGCTCATTGACGTGAGGTGCTTTTCATTTGTCTGTTTGTCATTCATCTGACGAGCATCGGATGGAGGTATTACACCCCTATCGGTACCGGCCTTAAACAGCTAATGGCTATTCTGACTTATAAAATTCTGTAAAACCTGGATTGGAGTGCTAAGAAATCTGCTTAACAATGTGCTAAAGCAGATTTCTGAACATTCATCCCCAGTTTGTAGATATCATATTTTTTGGATTCTGTCTATTTATTGATGACTACACTGACACTTAAAAAGTCTGAGGATAATTTGAGAACGAACAATTGATAACATTCAAAGTTTTGTCATTTTCTGTGACAATTTGTTACAATACATTTAAATTTGAGTTACTTGGTCATTTACATTTCATCTGAGCCTATCATAAAGTACGGCATTAAATGAAACATACTTGTTATTAAATTCTTAAGACTCGTGTCTTCTGCCTAATCTCAGCACTAGTTTTCAAGAAAGAAAACTGTTAGTAAATGCTTTTGACTGCTGAGAACTTTATAAGTTTACTAACAGGTTTATTGACAACATTCTTGTTATTTACGGTGGTGAATGTTGTTTTCAGAGCTGAGCGATGGAAGTGAAGAGGAAGGGACTCAAACTCTACAGCCAGCAGAGATGAATCTGAGCAAGCATGGTAAGAAGCGTGAAAAAGGCTTTCGAGGGAAGCGAAAGGGAGGGAAGGTATGAAAAATTTGTGTTCAAGAAGAATTGCAAATGTCTTTATACTAAGATAAAATTCATGTTTTATGCTATTAGATAGTCTACATTGATTTAAAATTGGCTTGGATGAAACATCATTATCTAATTTCTAAAAATAGTTCTGAACTACCTTAAGATTTTGTACACATAGGCCTAAATGTATGCTTTCGATGGATTAAAAGAAAATGAATACATTTAAAAGTTCAAACTTACGACGTACCTGCTACACATTCATTCTACTGCCTAATTTTACAAATATTACCTTAGAACAGACTTCACCAATCTTTCTTCAAAGAGAAACAAACATTAATCTGGTACTCAGTACTTATGCTTTAATGTGTGGTACTGTGGGAAAAATTAATTGAATCCTTAAATTTGTTAAAAATAATTTCTCTAAAAATATATCTTGATACTTGACCACATAAGAAATTGAAATCAAATAAATAATTAAAAATGAATAACAAAAACAAGTTCATTTCGGTGTTGTACCCAATAATAAATACTGGGTAGGTAATTGAAATGCCGACAAGTCTTCGCTACAGTTTGAAGATACAAGTATTGTTCTGTATCCAAAATGTTTCATAGATTTTGGCATTATTCAGACTTAATTTTGCACAGTAATGAGATTTAGGGTAGGTATGAAGTGAGACGACTGATCACTGAGTGTCTGCTGATTATGTTGCATCTGCATTGATACCATTCTTCTGGTCGAGCTTGTTGCTGTTCGACTTCACCATGTAGATGAAAAATGTGCACGCTTCTTTCTCAACAATGGGAATAGTCTTGAAATGTTTCATAAGATTCTGAAAATACATAAATATTTGAATTACAGATGGCAAGGACATCTATATTGAGTGCATGGACAATGTTGCTGTCATTTCAATTTTCAGCGTATGGGAGGTACTTACATCAGCAAGCTGGGCCTTATTAATTCCAGGCCTTGTTGGAACTTTATAGTGCCTCTTGTACCTTCTTAAGGTGTTAACTTGTAACTGGAACAAGTCTACTTCTGGTAAGTCGGTGTCTGTTTCGTTGGAGTCGTCTTCCGAATCCTTCCTTCGCCGTTTCTTCCTCACCGATTGAATGACACCTTTGTGGAAGTCGCATATGTAGATATGTCTTGACGCATGGTCTATGTTTAGCTTTAGTCGCCTCATAGCCACGGTTTTCTGGATTCTGTTGCTGTACGATGCATTGCCTGCCGGGCGATGACATTTCTCTCCTTCGTCCACCAAGCAACATACTTGATCTGGTGGGCCACGAGAGTCCTCTTCGCCTGTGCTAAATCCATTCATCCTTTTCTATAAACATTAACCTGGACCTGCCACAAATTATTATTTATTTTCTTGTTCAGAGTTGGATTGACGCACAGCTGATGATCTTTGTAAGTGCAACAGCTTCTTCCATAACCTCTCCACGTCAAGGAAATGTTTCGGACTGTGTCTTAAAAAGTTATGAGACAATTGTTGAAATCGGTCAGAGAAATCCTCTCAAAGAGTGAAGCAACCTTTCGGGAACTGTGTGTAGGTGAACAGTATACTTCGGTAGTTATTACTCACTGTCCATCCGAGCGAGCGATGGCAAAAGTTTTGTTGTCATGGCTGGCCTGCCTACTGTCGGCTGCTCCTGCTTGCAGGTCAATAAATTCGCCTCGGGATTGGTTCGTTTCAAATGTACTCAGATTGTCCCCGCCAGTATTGAAAATTATTGACATTTTATATTTTATTGTGAATTTAAAACTATACAGTACTGAAGCAACGAGCTATTTATTTTCAGGTTGTTATTTTATCACTGAAATTTTGAAAAAAATTAAATGTTTGCCTTGAATGTGTCGTAAAAGTTAAATAATGCCCTAACATCTGCTCCTTTCAAACGGGAAGAAAAAAGTCCGCGCGCAGGGATATTCCAATGCTATTCATGTTAGCCAACGGCACTCTTCGTTGCACTCCTAAAAATATAGTAGCCTCTCGTTGATTGGAAGAGTTTTTGCGGCCCATCTAAAACCAACCAATCATGGGGGCTGAAATATCTCCATCTACTTCCATGTATACCGCATAAGTGGCGTGGGGTCGCTCGCTCTATTCCGTAGCTGGATCTCTTGGACGTTGAAGTTTATTTAAGGTAAGAATATTTTTATATTTCCTCCGTTTGGCGTTGTCAGAAGTAGGCAAATATTATATCAATAGCTTAATTTTGTATGTGTTTATTGAGTGAGTATTGTAGTTTAGCTGTGATTGCAAAAGTGTGAACTAAATTTTAGAAAATATCTGTGTGCTATTCCCTATGTAAGCCGTCAAGGAAATGGCTGCCATAAGCTTAGCATTGGAAACGTAAAAGAACCGCAAATATATTTATCTCGCTGAATCTACACAACTCGCGGGAAGGAAAAGTAGCCGATAATTAGAAATTAAAATATCTGGAATTATCTGGAATTTTAGATGAGCCCTAACTGGTGTACATATTGTGTATGCTTAGTTTGAACGAATTCCCTTTTGTTACAATGGCCAACCAAGGCCGTGTATACCGACTCCATTTAACCAGGGCTGGGGTTCGGCTACGTGCTATCCTATGGACCTTATGCATGTACATTGAAAATAGCATAGGGAATTTTTGAATTCATTCATATTTGCCAAAATAGCAGATAGTTCCAAATTCGCATCATCCTGAAATCTCAGTTGAGTTAAATGAGAGGTACTTTTAGTCATGATGTTTCCGTTTGTGACGTCTTTGTCCTATTTTTCGCGTAATTACTTTTCCCTATGGCTTCCATACGACCCATACTATTCTTATGTGGAAGCATGTTGTGTTTGGTAGGCAATATGAGTAGAGGATCATTTTTGGTTATGCCGACTTAATATTGAATTAATGATTTTTACGTACAAAGGCAATACAGTTATTATTTAAAATGGCGGGAAGGAGAAATGAAGGTCATGTAAGTTAATTTTCCACGAAAATACCTTTGTTGGGCCATATTTTTCGCAATATTTAATCGGTTCTTCGTCACAATTTTTATTTTTTGGCGGTCTTATAGTAATCGCATCGGTTTTTACAAGTTTTTGTTATTTTTAATGACTAATTAATAGGCAATTAGTATTAATTTAGGCACAGTAAATTGATCAATTGAAGTACCGGCAAAGCCAATGGTCTTCTAATTATAAATGCTGTGCTAAAGTAATTCAGCTACCAGTCTCTCAATTCATTTGGAAATCATTTTCTACATGCTTGGTCTGGAAACTACATTTCGGCTTGTTTGCGTTTAAAATCGGACAGCTGCATGCTCGCTGTTGTTGCACCCATCATTCCCGCGCTTTGTCGCTCGCAGCGGCGACGGGATCGCTGTCATTCAATGAACGCGTATTTTTAACGACTTCTCGGTAGGCACACTTGCTGGGGCGAGTAATCCGCCGGTATACCAACCCATAATAGTTATCTTTTGAAGTAACGCTTTTCGATACAGCCACGTTCATGAATTATGCTACAATCGATATCGATTTAATTAGATATCGAGAAGAAGAATCAAATATTTTTGTTACATAATACATTGAAACCCGGTTTTAGCGGGAAATAAATATTATGTGGACGGCGTCATACTTAAGACATTTAATTTGAAAACTAAATGTATTAATTTTGATTTTGTTAATTCATAATCGATCGTATGACGGAATTAGTATTTTTCGAGATGGGGTACGGGTTATTCGCCTCGCCACCCTTTATCGTATTATTTCCCCTTTGCGACTCCCCCCACCACTCCGCGTCGTTGGGTTGTGTGTGTGCCTCGTTCGTCGAGCAAGAAGACGTGTTTGCCGTTCGGCACGGCCTGGGGCGTAGCCCTGGGAATCGTGTCTTATTGACCGAGCCGTAGCCTGGCTCCCAACGATACGACTTGCTTTCGCTCGGCGTAGCGAGGGGCCAAGGGGGAAGATATGTGGTTCTGGTAGAAGCCGCTGCGTGATTGGCGCGCTGCACAAGCGTCACTTGCTACGACGTTGCCAAGTCGTTCTGCGTTGGCCGCCCATGATTCAAAATTAAAAAAAGAAATAACATTGTTGTTGAGGCCCTGCGGCTAGAATTCTTCACCAAGTTTTCTCGTCTTCGCCCGAGAGGCAATTAAAAGCAATGTTTGTGGCTCGAATTTCTGGCCGGCGATGCTGTTTCATCGATCGCATTGCGGCGTCGCGTCTTCCAGTTCCACAAACGCACTTATATTTTAAATGTCGGCGTCGGTGTTGTTTGGCTACGAATTTTGCTTCGAGGTTAGCATTTATTCGTTTTCCATGGTCGAAACACACGCGATCGGGTAATTCGTTCGCTTCTCTTCGACAAATCTGCATTCGAAACCAGCGTTCCACACAGAAATCTGAAAATATTCGTCGAGCAATGCAAGCACGGTCATTTTATAATATCGTCCCGAGTAGCCGCGCTCTAGCATGACCTCGAGCTTCAAGGGTGTTGCGGAGAGAAGGGCACTCCTCCTCCCCCCTCCTTCTACCGCCATGGGTCCAGTTCGCCTTCCTTTCCTTTGTGAGCAGCGGATCGAACAATCTGGCAACGGCGTCGGTTTTGGACCCCCACACGACTTGGAGCAGTCTCCCCGCTCCCCTCGCCCCGTTCGGTCCCCGTTGCAAGTCCAATCCTAACACACAAGCAAGCGTAGCCTAAAAACCAAGCTCTTGGGAAGTGTAGTGTAGTGAAGCCATGTCGGAGCACCATCGCGGTGCTTGGGGGACACGCGAAGACGCAGTTTGGTGGCCTACCGCGATCGCGTCTCCAGACTACCAGCAGACCTTACAGACACATCATCAGCACCTGTTAAATCAACATCAACAACAACAGTTAGTCGCGCAACAGCATCAACAACACCAGCAACAACAAGTACAACAGCAACAACAACAGCAGCAGCAACAGCAGCAGCAACAACAACACCAGCAACAGCAGCAACAACAGCAGCAGGATGCCGTGTCCAGGTCGTCGGCGACGCAGCAGCTCTTCTCATATAAGATGGCGAGCAGTTTCCAGAATCCAGCGACGACGATGACGTCATCCCCCGTGTCTTCCTCCAGCCCCGTCGGCGTCGGCTCGTGTATGCGGGGCTACGACTACAACATGGTCAATGCGGCCGGGCCTGGCGTCGGCATTATGGGTGGCGGAGGAAGGCCCGTCGATCCGGCCGCTCAGTGGTGGTATCCAAGTGGTATGCCCGGCAATCCGATGCAGAACGCTCAACCCACACCTCCCATAGTGGTAGGTAGAATTTGGCGCGCGCGAGAGGCTTTGTTGTGTGTCCGACAGCGGCAAAGTGATTATTTTGTGTTCGTGAATTGCGTGCCGGAAAGAATGGCGTGGGTAGTCGGAGTGCAAGGTGTCGTCCGTGGACGGCGTCGTAGTCGCAGCGCGCGTCACGATTTCAACCGCGGGTAGAGTGAGAGAGATAGGAATGCTCATATTCATGGGTGAAGATGGCTAATATGGTTATTGATTTTCTTCGTTCACACGCGGCGGTGGTGGTGATGGTGGCATGCATCGTTTCGAGCGGGATGACTAGCTCATCGCGAAAGGGTTTCAATTACCACGTGCCTTGATTGCGTTTGGAAGTTTGAAGCAGGTGGCATCTCTTAGGTGCGCCTTAGACCTGCCGACGGTGGAATGAAGCCGCCTCTTTTTAGATCCCGATGACCGTGACATCAGCGCCTGAAGCCAATCTCGTCTCTGCGACGGAACAAAATAAAAAACATGCGCGACCGACCGATTGTCACGCGGGATTAATTTTATTTGCATATTCGTTGGGGTCGAGAATTCGCGATCGATTAATTTTAATTAGGGTATATTAAATCTAATTAAGATAAGTTTGTCGGATAAGAGATAAGTGTGATTTTGCGGCTCTTTTATTTTACATGTTTCCAATGCAATCCGAGCGAGTCGAAACCCACGTGTAATCACGTCGTGTCAATGCTCTGATGTGTTGGTGATAAGTGAGAGGGCGAGTGCTTGATTGTGTTGTCTCTTTTGTGTTCTTAGCCACAGCAAACGAACAGAAGAATGCCACGTGCTAAAGCTGACGCTAAGCCCAGGGGTCGTATGACCGCCTATGCGTTCTTCGTGCAGACTTGCCGCGAAGAGCACAAGAAGAAACACCCCGATGAGAGCGTCGTCTTTGCCGAGTTCTCGAAGAAGTGCGCGGAAAGGTGGAAGGTGAGTTTTCCACGAAGATTATATTCTGTCTTGCATGTTAGCCGATTTGCACGAACCCGTTTCGCGAACTTTCCACACAGAAATAGGTCCAGCGCCGCAGCATCCCCGAAAGCGGCGAACTACGTCGATCGCGCGCTATGTTGCACTTTTTCCCTCATTATCGCGAGCAGTTTTGCAAGTCGGGTCTCAGACACAGCGGCGCCGAATTGCGATCACCGAAAGCGAGCTGGTTGCGCTTGCATGGTTTATGTGTTGTTCATATTTTGATAAACCCGCGATATGATGGAATAGCGCTATGATGGACATTCCTGCACGTGTTGAGATAAATGAGGCTTCAGGAGGGGATTTTGTGGATGTAAGCGTTGAATAGTCTTTTCAGGTGAAGGCAAAAAGTCTAGACCTCGCGATCAGAAACTGACCACCGTTATTTTATTTATTGCCATCTTTCCTACTGTTCTATTCCAGGATAATAGTGAAAAGGAAGTGGGCACTTATAGACGAGCCATATCTCGCGCTAGACAGGTGGCTTCAGTTTTTCCCCTAGCAGTCTTTGTGTGTAAAGTAACTTTTAGAAAGGCGATGTTGGCTAGGTATCTTTGGCTGGCATCGGGTTCAAGCAGCCATGCATTATTATCCGGCTTTCATACCGAAGGCAAACGGGTTTTCGGCGGCCGCGGCCAGCGATGCCTGGCTGGCCAGCCGTTTCTGGTAGGTTCACTGTTGCCAGCGACCGACCAAGCTACAACGCAATACCGAACCGTGGCAATACCTTCGACCGCTCGGCTAGTAGGAGGCGCGGGTTTGCAATCAGCATTAGTGTTTTATTCAATTTCAACCCTTGTTTTTCGTCTATTTAATTCTTCCCCTTTGAAGTCCCCGTCTAATCTGCATATTTGCGCTATTTCATCCCCCCATTTTCGAGTCCACCCCTCGACAATTTAGACGCGCGCAACGGCTTTCAAAAATCGATGGCGCCTCCTGCCGGCTTCAAGGGCAGGGGAGAGACGTACCCTCCCCCACCCTATTTTCCCCTCCGCTGTCACAACTGGTAGAAATAAATTGCTCTTGCCTTTGAACAACACGTCGATAATACAGGGAAATGAAACGCGCTCCTCCCCCACCCCCTTTCCCCCCTCCCCCTCTCGAGAATCGTACCCCCATTGCGCACCCCTTCCGCTGCTATCATAATATCATTTTAATTTTATTGCTCGTCCCTATTTAAATTATGTTATTGCAGTAAATTGGTTTTCACTTAACGGAAAATTTACATTTTCCCAAAACGTTGGTGGGTTAGCTAAGGGTAGTCAAGTTGCAGCATAGAATTAAATGGAGCATCAGCAGGACTGGGTATACCAAAATAAGTGTGGTATATAACCCTGTAACAATTTTTATGTGTGAAAAGAGGGGGGGGGGGGAACTTATCCTTGAAAGCAATGAATCTAGAAAAGTTTTGTCCCTGCTCACCCACACCACAGATGACTTTTATTCAATCAAACCAAGTTTGGTTTACAAATGCTGATTCGAACATTAAAATCTATTATATTAACCAAGAGAGTGGTATATACAAGTGTAAATTATGTCTTCGCAGCGCTTTTTGAAAATATTTTGGCCTAGTTAGTCGAAATATGCTCTCAATCATGGTGATAACCAGTGATTTTTGCTATGTTTGGATAATATATAACAAACCAAGAACAAATTAATTTCAAAAACAGCTTACTGAGTTTTTAAAAAAACTGTTAATAACTGGGTTAAACTGCAGAAAACTTCTAACAAATAAACTGCCAACGTTTCGCTAAC
>QKMV01002503.1:0-13179 GCA_003287335.1 Lednia tumana
TTTAACGCCATAAGAAAAGCATTGTCCCCCAACGTTGATTGACTCTGGAATTCCTTGATCACTAGTCGTCCATTGAGTTCCCCCACTCCATTTTTTGCATTTTAAAAGTATTTTCAGAGAGCTGCCAATACAGTTGCCAATATAGTTGCCAATGAAAATGTCCTATTCCATTTTCTTGGCTCTGGAAAATGGCAAATCAGTCTACTTTCTAAAAATTGTTGCGGAAAGCATTCTCAACTAAATCAAAGCTGGCTCTGTCAGGATTTCACTCTAAATATACGTACGTTGTTCCGAAAAATAGCCAGTTCAGTTTCAAAATCCGTAAAATTAACAGAAATAAGATCAAGTAAGCTTTAGTGTTCGACACTTATTTTTATTAATGATCTTCAAAAAAATCCGGTCCCTGTCTGTGTGCGTAGTCGGAAAATACAGCTCCTGGTCTCAAATTCGGGGGAAAAAACAGGTTCAGATCTCTAAACAATACAGGTTTAGGGGTTCCTAGTCTTGGTCCCTGCTTACAAGTAGTGGTTACTTACTACCACAGAATAGATAGACCTATTACAATTTACAAAGGATGCTATATGCACAAACAATAATGTTCTTACACAAGTATGTAGCTTATTTTTAAAAAAACTGTTAATAACTTCAATAACTTCAAAAATGTAACGTGTAGCTTATTCCTCATCCAGCCAATAAGAGACCTTTTTGATAGTTATTAGACATTGTAACAATCCTACAATAGCAAGGATAGCGATTATTACGGAGGACTACTTGCATTTTTGTCTTGGAGTAGCAATTCCTAAGCATATTCCTAAGAAGTTAATTAGGATACTTTTTTGTTTTTGAGGGCAAGAAGCTACCTATCTATCTGGAAAGTTCCGATGGTAAAGCATCGGGCCGCTCAAAATCCAAAGAACCAGGCTTCGAGTCCTGAACTAGCTAGACTGTTTATGGTGAAATAAATATTCATCGATTACTAGCTCTTTATCCGTCCGAAGGTTGACGTGTACTATTAGTTCTTTTTCAGAATTTGGATGAATTTTTTGTTCTATTTCAAATTGTTTTCAACATTTTGTTCTAGTGTTGGAAAAAGCTTTTCTGGACAGCATCTCAAGTCTTCCCTGATGGCTTCCTGCCTGAGCAACGGCCATGGGTCGTTCATGGCGTTGGAAGCCAGCATCCCTGCTCCTCGCAGTATCCACGCCACCTCTGCTGTCGGCAGCGGAAGCAGCGATTCGTTCCTCAGCGATATTCTCCAGTCTGTCAGCTTGAGCAGCAGCGACGAAGAGCGTTCGCCCATCGACTTTCTGAGAGCACGCCAGCGAACACCGCACGACCAAGGCATGCTAGGATACAGCATTGAAGAACACATGCGTCCGCCCAGGGACATGAACTTCGAGGCGACTCATCTCCTGAAAGAAATTTACACCTGCAAAATGGTTTTGAAAGACAGTTTAGAGCAAACAAAGATTGTGTCGAAAGCGGTCGATCTGCAAGCGTTCGATGTTGTAAAAGAGATACGAGAGATGAAGCGCAAGCACATGCAAGCCCTTGATGATCGAGAGCGAGAGTTGTTGAACAACGTCGAGCGCATTCGTCAAAACAAGAGCACCACTCTCTGTGTGCAAGGAGACGGGATTTGCTTGGCCCTGTCTCGACTGAGCCACGTCAACGATTTGCTAAAGTTTGCGATGAATAACGGCACGGGATTAGATATGATCCAAGCGCAGGTCCATGCTAAGTCTGAGCTCACTCAGCTGAAAACTATTTGTGATCATCCATTGCCGTTTGAAGACCACCTCATCAACTTTGTTCCTCCTGAAACATCTGCACTGCAAATGGTAACTACATCTGCCAATATTTTTGGTTTCATTTCCTGGATTTCTATAAAAGAAGCTTAAATGATGAAATTTGCAGCAAGGCTATACAGGAGTTGTAGGGTATTTTCCAACATCATCTTGCTGACATCAACATTGGACCTACCTATATGGACCAAACTGACCTATTTCTTCATGCTCGCTGCATGGACTTGATACACGGGTTAATATTAAAGTTCGGTGGTATGATGCTAATGGGATTTCTGACAAACCAAATGGTTATAAACATTTATGTTGGAAACGTGATTCATAATTCCAAACTTTCCAATTCATATATTATTAGATTTTTATCTCTTTACATTTGCATCTCTTCAATTTTCACAACCCAACTTGAGGAGTAAAAGTAAACAAACGTGCCAGCAATGCATTGACAGGATTCACGCGCCAGGTGGAAAAACGCACCGGATTTGTAGTTTATTTTAAATAAAGCAGTCTAACAATATTCAGCAGGGACATCAAACTTGGTCATTCCTTAGAGAATTAAACAGGCTTTTTGACAAAGCTTATTTCACATTTTTATGGGTGTTTATTTTTCCTGAACCTATAGCATTGTGGGAAAATATCAAGAATAAAAATATCTTTTTAAGAATATTAAAATGTTAAATCCTTGTCAATATATTTTTTTTGTCTGAAACCAAGCTGAAGTCCAAAGAATGACCAATTTTTGTGCCTCTACCACATTTAGTTTGTCTACAGTAATTAAAGATACTAATCGGGTAGGTTTTTCCAGCTGTTGATAAAACACGCTAAAATGTAATTTTTGGTGTCAGCCTGATCCGAGTAGCATGTACCGTGGGGTGATAGTAGGCATATAGCATGAGGCTTCATAAGCACTACATAGCCACTCCATGTGGTCCAGTATTGTAACTGCGTAGCTGTCCCAACATTAGGAACGCTATAGCTAAAGTGCAAAAATTTTCCTCTTTTTTTCTCTGGATCCTGATGGTAGATTTCGATTAAACTTATCAAATTCTTATTTCTTATTATGATGCACAATTTGTTTAAGTTTCATCAAAATCTTGCATGCCAAAGCTTGGGTTGATGCGTGTCAACGTTGGATGTTCGGAGGCTTTGAGAGGCGATGTTGATGTTGTGTAAGTTGGCGGTTTCACTCTCTTTTTTTTAACGTTTTTTAACTTTCCCAGCAGATTTGTTTGCTGGGCCGCGTGACTTCATCGGGGTGTGCAGCAACCAGTGTACTCGAGGGCCAACACCAGACCAAGCGTGGGCGGATGCTGATTCTGTTGCTCGTTGCTCGCGATCACCTTGGAGAGCTGCGTACGTCCGGACACGACCAGGTAAGATGCTCTGAAGACTGTTCGTTGTTAAGAGGGCTGTTTAAATACAGGTGATTTTAAAAATGGTTAGATTTACCCTGTTCAAATGTATAACATGAACATTGCATTAAAAAAAAAAAGCGTCCAAAAACGCAGCAATGTTCTTTAGGATTGAAAGGGTCCCGAGGTAGAAATAATATTAAGGTAGTTGGTATTTAGTTAAGTATGTTCGGGAAAACTACCGGCAACAGTAATTTTATTGGTTAAAATATCTCAATTATTTACAATGTGTGATTGTGGCAACAAAGAAATCTGATCATCTCGGCATGCTGGAAACTGATAGGATAGGATGGAATTATCTTTAGAAAGTCAAGTTTTTTAATTACATGCCTACTTTTTCCAATTCAGATGACATGAAATCCATAATAGCCCATACACCCGCCAGATTGCCAAGATTGGATCGATGGATTGCCAATCCGTCATGCGATTGCTTGGATAGGGATTAGGAGCCCGTCTGCCGTCTAGACATCGGCCAAATTCCACGGATTGCAATCCATCCTTGGCCAATAATCGAATCAATCGCGAATACGTGACAATTTTAGCCAATAACATCACAGCTGCTCCGCAATTTTTTTCATCAGACTTTGACAGTCAGTCTTAGAAATTCTGTAGTGTTCATTTTTGCCAACTAACGAGTTTTTTTTTTAATGCCTGTAAATTAGCAGCAGATAAATTCCCGTCAGTAAATCGTTTTTCATCTCTCAATGTGTTATAAACGGTGCGTGACGGGTTGAAGTTAGGATATTAACACACTCGTTGGGCATGACGAAACCATACATCAAACGGACTTGTAATACACGGGCGGAAACCGGCCGTGGTTCTAAACAGAAATATTAAATAATAATAAAAAAAAAACTCGCAGAATTTCTTCTATATCTATTGGAATGTCATTTAAGATTACCATGACGCTTTCAAGTCTTAACTGAAAATTTAAAAGGATACAACCGCTTTAAATTGTTCTGTAAAGACAACGGTAAGACCACCTCGTGGCTAAAGTCATAGATCCTCACTTTACGTAAGGATTGTTGTCTACTAATAATGTGAACCAGGTACAGCAAGAATGTCCAATTTTACAATTTTGTTGATATAAGGTCACTTTTTTTTGGTCGCGTTTTACATGAATGTCACTTCAAATCACCATATTAGCCAGCCTTCAAACGTGGCAGCCTTGCGATACTAACTGCTTGTTGTTTCTGCTTGCCTAGGTCTCGGCCGTTGTAACTGGAGGAGACAGTTCAGTGTCCCGTGCCGATGTAGAGGACCACGGTAACGGCACATACTCCATCATCTGCCGCCCGCCAGCTGAAGGACAGAGCTTTGTGTACGTAACCATGCGTGGTCTGCCCGTCATCGGAAGCCCGTTCGGACTTAACGTCACTGTCGGCCGAAACTACACTGCAATCAGCTCGTCTGTGCTGTCTTTTGGAGAGGAGGGGGAAGCCAAGGGCCAGCTCTGCCGTCCCTGGGGTGTCTGCTGCGACCGCGCGGGAAATGTCATTGTGGCTGACCGCAGTAACAATCGTATCCAGGTATGTTTTTGCTGAGTTCGTTGATTGAACTTGGGGTAGCTATACATCCGGTTTTACTGGGACTGTTTTTTTTTTGAGCCTACCTTTTACTTTTGTTCTGCCTGCTTTTGGATAAATTGGGGAAATATTCTGGGTTTTGGTTTTTTGTTTGTTGTGAAACAACGGGTTCGATGGGATTTGTTCACCATCAAACTGTTTACTGCCTTCTGATATTCGCTCTATCAAAGCGGTGGGGTAGCAGTGTAAAAACGGTAACTGTACAACTCACAGAATCCTCGCAATTTTTGGCAACTCTTTGATGTACTCCATATTTACACCAAATTCTGGTGTATGTGTTATCTATTGCTGCTGTGACCTGTTTTATGACTACGAATGCTTTTCGGACACTTGCTTTAATTTTAAGAATATTAAAATCACTTCAAAAATACCTGCTTACTCGAGGACATGAACCCCGGACCTTTTGCTTACCTTTTACCTTGGATATTTTTGAAGTGATTTTAATGTTCTTAAAATTATAACTAGCCGTGCAATTGGCTTTAAAAGTTTATTCCTCGTTACTTGCTTCAATGTTTGATGGTTTAATCTCTGGACTAAAAACATTCAAAATCATAGCATCGGCCAGCTTATGAGGTTTGGTGGGTTTGATAAAATGAGATGGCCTTTGCAGAAATCCATTTAATCAAATCAGAAATTTGAAATTTTGTTTCTTCAAATTATTGATGGTATATGGACACACTCCAAGCCACAGTTCACCATAGCGTATAGTTGCGTAATAACGTAGGTAGTACTTGTGGTGTAGGCACGGTTTTAACACCTCTGAACTGCCTTCAATCTTATAACGTCTAACCGAACAACTGCTACCGAGTGACAACCAGGGAAACAAACCGAAAACAGTAATTGTTCCGATCACGGTTCCTACTATTTTCTGAACTTTTCTTGTTCAGGATCAGATTCTTCTTAAATAGCAGTTCTAGTTTTATTTCTGGTCTTAAAAATAATGTTTCAAAATTTCGATTTCCACATCGGTTCCTCCTTTATTTTGACAGTGAATTCCCGATAACTTTTAATTGTTAGCATCAATTTCTTGTTGCTGCCACAAGATACTATGCAATTTTGTTTGGTATCTGATTTTAGTTTTGTAATATTTTACTGATGACAATGATTCACAAAAAATATATTCAACATAAAACTACCAGCAGCATATTTTGTTCTCACAAAGTTGACTTGCCATTAACATGCAATAGACAACTTGCAAAAAGGCTTAATCCCGAGTCAATTAGACTAAATCATAACGTATTCCCATAAGAAATGCATTGTCCAACAAATTTTGATCATCTCTGGAATGGCATTTTGCAAGTGGTCTATTGTGAAGTGATGGTTAGGCATGCAGTACTCTGGGTATAACCCAAAAGTGATTGTGATTTTTACCTGAAAATTACCTGCCAAGAAGTGGATCCTTATCTTCCATGGCAATAAGTGGCTTTCTAATTTTGAGGAAAGAGATGATGGAATGTGACACTAGTTATACCTCTCCTTATTTTTAGCAGCAGTGAGGGGCATTGTTTGTATGCATACCTACATACTATTTTATTTACTCTTGGTATATATTTGTATAGAAACTCCTCCACTAAAGCTACAACAGCTGCCTTTGCAACCCTTCAAATGACTGGTTCACAGTCAGTGGCTCATAGTTCACAGGCATCAAAATTGAAGCCATTCATTTTCCTTTCTATTCTTGCAAATTTACCACTCACAAGCCTTTCTCAGTCATAAGCAAAATCCTTTCCATTGAGATTTTTTTCAACCTATGTAGAACATCCAAATACCATTTAATAGTTTTTTTTTCAATTCGATCAGACAGGATCTATGTGGCACCAGACTGAACTCATTTGTGTCAACCTACCTAATGATTCAGGTTCCAATTTCCTTAAAATTTCGATTTCCAGTATCCTGGTATCGTGTCCTGATATCGATACCCTGGTACCAACCAATAAGTTGCCTTTGTCTATTTATTGGTCAGGACTCTGGAGTAGTTTGGAGTTGGGAATATCCTTCTGAAAGGCCAGTTTTACAGTGGTCCATTACCTTTTAAGATATCTACAAACCATTACCAAAAAGGCTTAGACCTTTTGCGCCCAATTTTAGTGAACACTGTGTAAAACCGGAAGTGTGCATGCTTCTTTTACCAAAACCTATTTGTCCACCCTGCACCACTATCCTAGTGCATGCAATGCTCTGAAAACCTATTCACATGCTTCAAAAGTGAATGCGAATTTTGAGCTAAACCCATTCGCCAAAACCATGCACGGACCATGGACGTCCTCCCTCGGTATTTTTAGTCTCATGCCCTCTAGCTTAACATACAAACTACTTGTACCAAAAAAAAAACAGTTTCCGCACCAATTACAGAGCCAAATTAGCAGACTAGCGAAATAATAAAAAAATGACTCCAGTCTATGCCCTGACTTGATACCACAAAATATCGAGAAAATTCCAAAAAATATCACCAGTGTTAACCCTGACTAACCTAACCTACCGCATATCGTTGCTACCATCGTCCATCTACTGCCCGAGATGACCCCTAATTATAATTTGCAGTGTAAGCCTAGACCAATGTCCCTACCGTGTACTTTAACTACAGACTACCGCAAAATCCCCTAGAAAATAATTTCCACTGTATGCCCCGATTACCGAAATCGCACACCTATCTGAGTACAAATAGCTCTGGATTAGTTGGGTGCACAAGCAGTTTCACTAACCACCCAGCAAGAATAGTGCACGCTTGGCAAAAAGGCTGCAAGTGAATTAGTCGTGCACTTTCAGGTGTGCAAAGAGAGGCTTGTGCCAAATAATTAAGGCATCTGTTTGGCTATTGCCATTGAAATAACAAATTTTCACTTACCTGATTACATTCAAAACTTGATGCATGAGACAAAATCACCCCACGAACACAATAAGCCCAACGTTGTTAGGTTCCTTCGTTCCTAACAGGCCACTGACCCTGTCAGTGCAATGCCATCACGACTGTCTTTATGTTCTACTAAAATATGCGAGTGCTTCGGAAAGATTCTATCGATTCACGTGGAAGAAGTGGACTGCATATTATAATTGTATCTAAAACCATAGGGCTTTTGTATGTTAAAATTCAATATTGTACTTAAGGGAGTGTCCTGGAATACGAAAGGTAAATAATACAAATCCACAGCATTTTTCAGCCTTCCAGACATTTGTTATCTGCCTTTTCAGAGCAGAGCCAATGAAAACCATTATGCTTTTAGCTTTGCTCATCTGGATATCTGATAGCTAGCCTAATGGCAGCTAGCCTGTAAGGGTTGCCATTCCTTGAAAGTGACATTTAATTGGGGAACAGAAACAAGAGCTAAGGCAATTATTACTTTCCAGTTGTATTCTTTAAGAATTTCAACTGGTGACTCAAGAATTCATAGAAGAGTCATTATTCTCCCAACAAACCCACTCCCCCCACTCCCCCCTAGTGATTGACTGCCTATGAAAACTGACTGCCAGTTTATATCTTTGCAATAAATTTGTTATTAATTTCCACTGCCATAACAGAATGATGTTACAGAATATAGTTACTGAATGCTTGGTTTATGGGCTAGCTGCCAGTTCTGGTTGTGTGCAGGTTGCAGATTCAGATAGCTAAAGCTCTGTGTAAGAAAAGTCTAAAGCCTTGCTTTGGAAAAAACTTAATAGTGTATCCAGCTACCTATTTCCTAGTTCCCTTTCTAAATTTTTGCACCTTTTATTTTCTCATACCAATGTTTTGTACTTGGGTACTAGCTGCAAGTTTATCTGAAAGAAACAACTTCCAAAAGTTTGTAAGTGACAACTGACAAGCTTCTTAGAATGGTGGAGACAATAATGCTTTGCTAAAAATAGTACCAGGTAGTAAATTTTAACCCATGTTTTGTGCCAAATTCCAAAGCTAGCCATTCTTGAAACCACCTCATCCTGTTTCTTGTCTGAACAGGAAAAATAACACATAATCAGAGGGATGCAAATACCTGTGGTTGATAATGAATGTTCCCAGACTTTGATTGCAATATTCGAAAGAACCCTGTAATTTCATGACTATTTCACAGCCATCTCCAATGTTCTAATTTCTTCGTTGTTACTGAATACCAACCAGACATTTTGTGGGTCAATCAAATGGAAGAACCTACAGTTAAAAAAAAAACAAGTTGTTTTAAAAGCTATTTCAAATTGTTATTCTTTCACATTTTTATTGAAACATTAAGCATAGTTAGTCTATGGCTAAATGGTAGCATTTTGCGCCTGAAGAAGTAGTATCGACTACCTATGTAGGTTCACATGGAGTCCGTTATCATGAAAAATGTTGGTGTCAGGCTGGCAACCATGTCAGAGCCAAGATTTGAAGGGTGAAACTTTTCCCAGACTATGCTTCAAACTACGAGAGAGCTAAAACAGTTTCACCCTCCGAATCTCGGCTCTCATGTGGTTGCCTGGCTGACGCAAACATTTTTCATCTTCACCGACTCTATGTCGACTACTAAAGTGGTTGACACCACTTCTTCAGGTCAATTGCGCGAAATTACTGTGGGCCATAGACTAAAGTATTTGTTTTGGCCACTTCCTCGAAGTGTACATTTGTAATGAAGATGACAATAAGCCAGACCATATGCCTGATGTAGATTTTAATTGGTATATGCCGACCGCAAAAACTCTTGCTGTCAGGTTTGAATACTGGGTCACCTTCCAAATTTGTGCATTTTTAAATGGTAGACTGTGCATTATTACAATTTCATAACTGCAATCTATCTCTTCCCAGGTATTTCGCCCGGATGGATCGTTCAGCTTTGCGTTCGGGAAGCAGGGTTCTGGTCTGGGCCAATTTGACCGGCCTGCAGGCGTAGCGACGGATCCCAAAGATCGCATTGTCGTGGCAGACAAGGACAATCACCGGATCCAAGTGTTCACTCCAGCTGGAGACTTCCTCTACTTCTTTGGGGAGAAAGGCACTGCCAACGGACAGTTCAACTACCCATGGGACGTAGCAGTCAATTCCAAAGGTCTGATCATCGTGTCTGACACACGCAACCACCGCATTCAGCTTTTTGCACCAGATGGCAAGTACATAAACAAGTATGGCTACGAAGGATCCTCAACGATGTGGAAGCATTTCGATTCGCCCAGAAGCGTCTGTTTCAATCCCCAAGGTCAAATGGTAGTCACCGATTTTAACAATCACCGTATTGTGATCATCGATCCCAACTTTTTGGGTGCCCGATTTCTTGGCGGAGAAGGTTCTGGAGTGAAGCAGTTTTTGCGGCCGCAAGGGGTTGCTGTTGACAAGGAAGGTCACATCATTGTCGCTGACTCGCGTAATCACAGGATCCAGGTATTCGAGCAAAACGGTAGCTTTCTCACCCAGTTTGGAGTTTACGGAACAGGGCCAGGAGAATTGGACAGGCCCAGTGGAGTTTGCCTGACTCCTGATGGGAAGATCGTTGTGATAGATTTCGGCAACAATCGCATTCAGGTCTTCTAAGCCCAAGCAGCCTTAAGTACGTCATCAAAGCCTTAATCAAAAAGGTAACAGACCAGTTCATGGTTTATGCTATATTGCATTATATATCTCAGGTGAAACATAATTGAATAACACAAAGGTATATTGATAGACTTGTGTAGGTAGCTTGTAGTTAAAACTTTTAAATAATGTTTTAATATTTATATAATATTTATGTGCCAAGAGAAGTGGTGTTTTGCTGATGCCTTGTTGTATATGGCAACATACTGTATTTGTACAAGCTGCATTGGGAGGCGTAAGCCCAAGGCTCCTGACATTTCCTTAGTAGGCTTGTGACTTTTGAAGAACCTGATGACGGACGTAATGCACTAAACGCATCTGATGTTGGGTTCTTTTTAAGTGTGCCAGATACACAAGTTTGATAACGTGAGATCTGAAAGATCTTTATGATATTTATTTGCAATTAATTATTGACTATCTGTAAGAAAGAAAACCCACCATGCTTGACTGCACAACTTTAAAAATGCAATCCCTTCTCTAGATGATAAAAATGAAAAGTGTAGTATCTTCTTGTAAATAATTTTTCATTATTCTTAAGCACGTGCATGGCCAGTACAAATGTGTTCCTCATGTATGCAATGCCGACTAATTCAGTACTGCCATACTGGGGGGCATTGACTTTATCCTCAAACAGACTGACCCCAAGACTGATTTATATACAGTTAGCTTTTGAAACATGTGGACTGATCCTATATATCATACATATATGGACTTTGTTATAATCTATCTGTATGTATTGACTGTAATCCAGTTTACTATTTCTAACCTGATCTGCAAATTGGATTAGGTGGTATGGTGTGTAAAGGTTGGTTTATGAATTGGGGTGTGCCATTGCGGGAATAGTACTCCATTTGGCCATTTGATTCCAGTTGTTGTTCAATGATTGACATGCATGGATTTGATCCTTCCTATTATGTGGAAAGCAATATGTAGTCTATGTGATGTCACTCGACGATGAACGCAAACGATCCTAGATTTTAAATCGAATACTACGAAAAAAACGTAACAATCTGTCGTAGACGGAAAACTATTTTTAAAGTTCCTTTAATGTTAATTCTTTCAGTGGTGGCCTCCAATGTGGAAAATTTGATAAAGGTTCCATTTTGTATGTATTTGTTGTTCAATTCCAATTCCCTAGTTCAACACCTAAATACGTACCCAAGATTCTTTCTATCCACTCTATTTACCCATTTCATTTCATGAATTGTTACAAACTCAACATTTACACTCACCCGAAAAATGCTTGTGATGGGAAACCAAAAAAAAATCACTTTTTGGGTGGTAAAATTGTTACAATTTTAAATATGCACATAAACAAAATTTCACATTGGGCTGTGACCACTGCTGTATTATGTGTTGGAAGAATTTATGACAATCTTCCGTGATGATGATTATTGATTAATGCTGACACGCTACATGGCAAGGGCGGGTGATCAGACCTCTGAAGCCCTATTCTACGACTTTTCTTTTATACGAGACAAAACGTAAGCGATTGGTGAGAATTTCTGGGCGTCCCTGGGGGCCCAACCTCAACTAATGTTGTTGATAGAAACGTCCATTTCCATTGTTAAAGCAATCGGAACCGAAAATATTCGTTCCAGGACATTTGTCGAGACCAGGACCTCGGAAACTGACAACTGCAGTTCTTGTCTCGCATAGTGGGAGAAAAGTTAGAGAACAAGGCAGCCAAGGCATGATCTGTGCAACTGTTCAATCGGTATCAAGGAATATAAATCTCCTTGAATTGCCACCCGGAATTTTATTTGCCATCAGTTGTGACTAATTATTTTCTAATTAGCTGTTTTGTATTATAATATTTATGGTTCTAAATTTACATTTTTAATGGCTGCTAATGTTAGTATACCAATAAAATGATAGCAACAGAAGCTAGATTAAAAAAATAGGATTTTATCTTCTATACAGAATTGCAATTGGTGTTGCAGAAGATCATCCGTAGCTAACAATCGGTAGAAAACAATTGGTAGAAAACTACATTGCTGTATTTAGTGCAGCCTAGAAATTTCTTTTTGTGCTAAGATGGACAACAGTAGTATCTAAACTTCATTCTACGCAATGTTTAGGCCGATTGATATCTTACATTATTTTACTCAGCAAATATTAAATACTTATCTTACTATGTTGAAAGAATACGACTACTCTTCAGAATTGAAAAAAGTAACACTAAAGGGACGTTATTGAGTTTTTATAAATTTGTTTGATTATTTTTTGATATAGTATAAAGGTTTTATTGATTATGGTTCAACATTCTATGGTTTAACTATAAAATTGTTTTATATCTAGATTGTAGAAATCCATCTGGGTTCATTTATGTTTTATAATGATTTATTCTTTTTTGTACGTTGTTTCAGTTATTTGATTTGCTGTAACGTTCTATTTCCAATATCATTGTTCACACTTGCCACAATGTGGCTTGAAAATAAACATGTAATCATTTTGATATTGCATTCGACTACTCTCATTGCAGGTTCCGATCTCCTTGCAGACCCTCTGTAGCAAGCCACCTATTTTAATTTTTCTTGTTATTACTTGAGCTTAGCTGTAAGTAGCAGAGAAACCTAACTTTTACGTACTGGAGAATTCAACTGCCTTTCTGACCAAATTTGTTTTAAACTTTTTCAATTTCTTTTTGATATACCCATACCGTTGATAAAAATGATACTACCACAATTGTAATAAAGGGTTATCAAATAGTAGAGATATAAAATTTTCTAGCTAATAAAAAGCCCATCTGGGGAAAAAAGGTTATTTACACAAAAATTTTAATTCGGCTGCTTAAGAGTGCTTAGCATAGAAGGTTTTTAAAACTGTAATTAACCTTAAACTTTTAACTGAAACCTTAAACCTTA
>QKMV01002504.1:0-13176 GCA_003287335.1 Lednia tumana
CCCTCATTATCACCCTATCATTCACCGACGCCAATAGACCAGTGCCACAGAGCCAGTTGTCAATACAGTGCGTCGTTTAACACCACTGTAAAAAAAAAAAAAAAAAAAACTTATACAGCTCCTTGAGAAAGAGCACGCAGGCAATTTTAATCTGTACATTTCTACGAAATTTTTGTGCATTTTGAAGGGAGGCAAACTACGTACTTTTAGTTGGTACTAGCAACTCAATTTTGCATTGTGCGTTTCTTAAATAAAGCAACGTGACATGTAAAAAAGCTACAAGAACCGTATCGTACTTTCAGTCATTTTCTAGGGGCCTGCATCCTCCATTTCATAACTACTGTTACTGTTGTTACTACTGTACCTACTACTGTTTCATACTGGTACTTTTCCGCCAGGGGCGATGATGGCAGTTGACACAGGAAGGCCCGGCAAGAGAGCTTATTTTGTGGGTGTAACGCAGTATGCTCTCTCACAGTATAGTCTCTAATTACTGGGAGAGCATACTTCTCCGCCAAGGGCGATGGTGACCGTTTAGACAGAAAGGTCTGCCTAGAGAGCATATTTTGCGGGTGTAACGCAGTATGCTCCAACACTGTGCAGACTGTATTTACTGGGAGAGTATACTTTTCCATCAGGGACGATGGTGGAAATCAACCCAGAAAGGCCCCCCTAGTCAAAGGATCAGTAGAATTTATACTGATTAAGAAATCCTACCGATATCAGTGGACGGTCTAATGTCACCATTAGGCTTCTACTAATGTCAGTAAGGTCTCTACTGATAACAGTACAAATAAAATAACCTAAAAAACCCTACTAAAATAGTGTACTGATATCAGTAGGATTCCTACAGATATCCCTAGATTCTCCTACTGATATCACCATATTCTAGTGCTTTTTCTCCTACTGTTTTCTCTACTGATCCTTCGGATAGGGCCGGCTAGAGAGCCAATTTCGTGGGTGTAACGCAGGATGCTCTCTCACAGTATAGACTGTATTCACTGGAAGCGCATACGTTTCCACCAGGGGCGATGGTGGCAGTTAACACAGGATGCTCCTTTACAGTACAGACTGTAAACACTGGGAGAGCATACTTTTCCACCAGGGGCAATGGTGCCAGTTAACACAGGATGCTCCTTTACAGTACAGACTGTAAACACTGGGAGAGCATACTTTTCCACCCGGGGCGATGGTGCCAGTTAACACA
Source organism: Lednia tumana (assembly GCA_003287335.1). NCBI lineage: Eukaryota > Metazoa > Arthropoda > Insecta > Plecoptera > Nemouridae > Lednia > Lednia tumana. The sequence goes on from QKMV01002504.1 coordinate 1,208, forward strand.
GGATGCTCCTTTACAGCACAGACTGTATAGGTACACTGGGAGAGCATACTTTTCCACCAGTGCCAATGGTGAAAGTTAACACAGGATGCTCCTTTACAGTACAGACTGTATACACTGGGAGAGCATACTTTTCCACCAGTGCCAATGGTGAAAGTTAACACAGAAAGCCCCGGCTAGAGAGCCAATTTCGTGGGTGTAACGCAGGATGCTCCTTTACAGTACAGACTGTATACACTGGAAGAGCATACTTTTCCACCCGGGGCGATGGTGACAGTTAACAAAGAAAGCCCCGGCTAAAGAGCCAATTTCGTGGGTGTAACGCAGGATGCTTTCTCGCCGCACGGCCTGTACACACGACGCAGAATTGTGTGTGTGTGTGTGTGTGTGTGTTTGTCGTGTGGATGGCTCTTAGCGGCGTGCACCCTTGCCTACACCGCCGAGTAGGACAGGGTCGGGAGCTGAGGCTTGGTCCTGGGTTCGACTGTTGGCAGGCGAGCGGGCGGGCGGGCAGGCGAACCAAGCAGCGGCTAGATCAATACCATGCGTCACATCCGGGTGGTTGTGTGACGTCAGCTCGACGGGGGCGTCGCTATCAGAGGCGTGAGTGGGGGACGGGTGGGGAGGGGGCTCATTGTAGACCATGAATGATTGTACAGATCATTATTACAGCACGAGCCTACTACAGAATATGTTTTGGGTTGTATGCGAAGAGACACATTGTTGGGGCTGGATGATTTTGTTTTTGAGCGTTGGGACTGTCTTACCTACTGCCTCTACGAAATATAGAGGGAGTAGTTTTCGTTGTGGCGTTCGGTCGTAGATGGACAATGTGAGAAAGGTAAGCGAGAAAATACGTGGGAAGTTTAAGGTCTTGAATTGAACAATAAGGGAATGGAATATGGACTTAAGATGGCTTCGGTGAGTGCTAGTTACTAGTCGAAAAACATCTGGTGCGAAATGGGAATGAATATGCAGAGCAGTGTTTGCAATCTGGTCGCTTCACGTCAATATGTTATTATCGCTCTAGAAATTACGTTTAACATTTCTGTTACTGAGGTCGATCGCCTAATCTTAGTAGTAGTTTTTAAGAAATTACATTTACATTCTTGCCATTTTTACGCTTAAAAAAATGAAACTTCCCGCCGTTGTGTAACGTTCATAATAGAACGGAAATAACAGTAGAGATTTAAAAAAAAAACTGTTATTAACTGGGTTAAGCGGCTGGAAACTTCTAACAAACAAGCGTTTCGCTAACTTTGCTGGAAGCTTCTTCTGGGCAAGCCAAGAAGCTTTCAGCAAAGTTAGCGAAGCGTTGGCAGTTTGTTTGTTAGAAGTTTTCTTCTGGGCAAGCCAAGAAGCTTTCAGCAAAGTTAGCGAAACGTTGGCAGTTTGTTTGCTAGAAGTTTTGAGTAGTTAAACCTAGTTATAACATTTTTTTTAAACTAGTGCTGAAATAAGTCAGAAGACATGATTCTTAAAAATTTAATAACACTAGAAGATTTTTATTGACTGATTCCAGTCGCCCATACGCAGTTAAGAAAGGCAGATAAGTTGCGAAAATTTATCTAAGCTCTTCTTTTCAGTATCCACTGTAATTTATTTACGACTTGCAAATGTTAATTATGCAAAAGAGATCTCAATTAATTGATAAATTGATTGCTGAAAACCGATCGGTAAAAAGTCTGCAGAATGATTTGCTCGAGAAAGATATTAATTTATTTTCAATTATGACGTTTTTCAATGCCTAAAATGATATTTCTTATATGGATACGTAAAATTTGTTTTCTTTTCTTACAAAGAAAATAAATATGAACAAGTTATATTCAATATTCTGTTCAAAATTTTCTGGTCGTTTTCACTAGAATGAATAATCGTGCTAGTACAGAAATGGGAGGTGACTTTTACTCGATTGGACCTGTGTGAAACCGGTTATGTCTATTTATCTCAAAGCGACCGGTTTATGTTGCCTTGAGTACCTGCAGCTGAGACCACAATACATGTTTAACTACGTGTAAATTGATTAGTTATCTAAAATACACAACAATTAGATCCAGAGAAAAATGCCAATTCGATTGTGGACTTTTCGAAGTAGGGAAATAGTTTAGAGTAAACATGAAAATCAAACCAGAATATTTAACCAATCGGGAAAATAATTAAGTTCGTATCCTTTCGCTCCTTCAGCGCTGTTGTGCTTCCATAGCTGAGCGTGCGAGCGAAGTGAGCGAAGCGTCTTCACACAACTCTTTGGGATTATCTTTCGTCAGCGTACACTCTATTTACTGGGAGATCATACTTTTCCGCCAGGGGCGACGGTGGCAGTGCCACCAGCCAGTAGCCAGCCAGCCACAGCCACAGCAGCCAGCCACAGTGCCAGTAGCTTTAAAGAGCCTATTTTGTGGATATAACGCAGTATGCTCTCACCGTATAGACTGTATGCATACACTTTATTTACTGGGAGAGCATACTTTTCCGCCAGGGGCGATGGTGGCAGTTAACACACGAAGATATGGTTAGAGAGCCTATTTTGTGGGTATAACGCAGTATGCTCTCTCACCGTATATACTGTATGCATACACTTTATTTACTGGGAGAGCATACTTTTCCGCCAGGGGCGATGGTGGCAGTTAACACAGGAAGGTATGGCTATTGAACCTATTTTGTGGGTGTAGACTGTATTTTTGTCAGCCCTCTATCACCCAAACGACAGGTCCAATTGTTTTGACATTTTGACATTCCCTGCAAACTATTCCAGAATAGAATTGTATAGTATTGAGGGAAAATTGGCCTTCCATGGATAACTTTTTAGATAATGACTTTCGGGGAAAGTTGGGAACAAAAGCAGCTGATGGAAAAAAAACATAGTTTACTGCACTACTCAGTTAAAACTGCTAAGATAAAACTGCTAACTAATAAATTCACAACGCTTGGCATATCTTTCTTATCTCTTTTTAAGGAAATTCTTCTGGAAAAGATTTTTTTTTGAATACTAGAGCTAAGATTAAGAAGAAGACATAGTATACAGAAATTTATAAGCTGATTGACTGTCACCTTGGTGACCTCTACGTTGTTTAGTAAAAAAATTAGGAAGCAGTTTGGACATTTTAATACCAGCCTCAACTTAGCTGAAGCTGAAAGAGCGAAGGCTCTGATTTGCGATTAAATCGATATTTCCTTTAAATTCGCATGGCAAATATGTCAAGCAGCAGTATTCATATTACTAAAAAAGTCATTTGTGCGTCTCAAGTATAAGTCAATTTACGCTCGCTCATCAACGTTTGCAGCAGTATGTCGTTTAAATAAGTGAAGAGGCGGCGTCGGCAGAAGTTCTTGAAATCACCGCGCATCACTGATTGGTACAGAGAGAGAGGATGCTGTAAGATCGTCTGGCAGATCCACGATGTCCGATGGAAATATTTCGATGCAGTTTTCCATTTTGTGCTTTTTTTTAAGACTCATATCCCACATTTACTGGGAGAGCATACTTTTCCGCCAGGGGCGATGGTGGCAGTTAACAAAGGAAGGTAAAGCTATAGAGCCGATTTTGTGGGTGTAACGCAGTATGCTCTCTCACAGTATAGATTATACGCACTAATATTGACGTTTTAATGAAAGTAGTTATTTCAGGCTGGAAAATATCCCCAATATTTACTTAACATGCTTCTCGAGTTCTCAATATTTTCAGGCTACAATTTTTTAGTAGGATAAAATTAAAGACTTATTTAATTTTTTTTCTGACTTAGTAAATCGTCTAATAGAAATGGATTTCGTAACTGTTTCGAGCGCTACAAAAGGTGCCATTTTTGCGAGCTCCCTTTGACGACTGATGATTTTTGTTGATTCTGTGGTTTTTAACGACGCACTGTATTGAAAACTGGCATAACTGACCCTGTAGCACTAGTCTATTGGCGTCGGTGTTTAACAACGCACTGTATTGACAACTGGCCGTGTGGTACTGATCTATTGGCGTCGTTGCTTAACAACGCACTGTATTGACAACTGGCCGTGTGGCACTGGTCTATTGGCGTCGGTGTTTAACAACGCATTGTATTGACAACTGGCCGTGTGGCACTGATCTATTGGCGTCGTTGTTTAACAACGCACTGTATTGACAACTGGCCGTGTGGTACTGATCTATTGGCGTCGTTGCTTAACAACGCACTGTATTGACAACTGGCCGTGTGGCACTGGTCTATTGGCGTCGGTGTTTAACAACGCATTGTATTGACAACTGGCCGTGTGGCACTGATCTATTGGCGTCGTTGTTTAACAACGCACTGTATTGACAACTGGCCGTGTGGCACTGGTCTATTGGCGTCGGTGAATGATTAGGGGATACTGAGGATGATTATGAACGTAACAGGGCAGAGAGGAAATCTGGTACTGGCACGTAGCCTCATCCTGTCGAAAAGCACCAAGGGGACCACCGCTTAACGTCCCTTCCGAAGGACGGTACGACGCGAACAGCATTTGGGATTCCTCCACGAATCTTTGTTGTCAATAGGTGGATTGCAAGGCGAGTGAAGCTGTTGTACTAGCTTCAAGCCCTCCAACCTCTATCCCGAACAGAAATGGACCTTTGTATAAATGGCCACCAATCCAACCTTTGGTCTACTGCAATTTTGCTTAGCTTCGGTGATCAGTCGAGAACTGGTGTATCTAACATACCAAACCGTTTTCTGGGGGTTTTCAATCAAAATTTGTTATTTTTTAGTTAGTTAATTATGCGAAATATACAGCTTGTCAACACTTCCAGAAAACACCGCTGATTGGCCACTGATCAAATCCACGTCAAGGACAAGTGCAGTTTAGTAAACCACTCAACACAACTGCTTTATAAACCTCGAAAGAATCAGTTGGGATGTTAAACGAAAAGTTGTTAGTATTTAAAAAAAATCAGTAGCAAAATTCTCATAAAAACTGTTAATTACCTGGGTTAAACTGCTGAAAACTTGTAGTTTGCCCAGAAGAAGCTTTTAGTAAAGTTAGCGAAACGTTGGCAGTGTGTTTGTTAGAAGTTTTCAGCAGTTTAACCCAGTTATTAACGGTTTTTATGAAAACTAGTGCTGAAATTAGAAAGAAGACATGAGTCTTAAAAATTGAGTAGCGAAATTCATTTTTTTAACTTTCTTGCCCATTTAAAAGCATTTACCTTTGATTTCATGTAAATTTTCCTTCTCCTTATGCTAAGTGCATTGCAGCAGTGCGTTGCGGGCGGCCTACATTCTGCTACAAAACCACAGAGCAAAAGGCGTCTGCAAGAGAGGCAGAGAAATAAATATACCGACGCCATCAAATCTCGCGACGTCTAGACCAGCGGCAAGACGCTTCATTTCGACGCCGCATGGTCAGTGACGTCGACTGCGTCGCGACGGCGACCCGTTTTGCCGACGCCAGCACAATTCTAGGGGGCATTAAGAGGGCTGGGGACGGCTGACTAGAAATGTTTGCAAAGGCTTGCGCGCCTTGATCGTATCTGACACTTCTTATGCTGTAAAATTCTATCTAAAATCCTGAAATAATCAGTGCCTGTATGAAGAGTAGTTGGAGGTACCTGACAGAACTTGGTGTCCAATTTTAGGTTTTACTTGTGACTATCAATTTTTGAAAGTATCTTATTTAAACAACGCTTATGAATTAATTTAGGCTTGACTTTTCACACCTTTGGGTTGCGGCTACGTCAGGTACCTCTAGTTAGTTACCTTAGTAACTTAGTTACGAAGGTACCCGTCAGGTACGTATTTATCCTATCTCAAAACCCTTTTTTTAGTCTTTTTGGGGCACAGAAAGTGTCAGTTACGGAACCTCTAAACCTATAAACGTAGCTACTCTTAATGCTAAAGTATTGGGCAGTTTCAAGGACAGCCGACCGTTTAAAGTCCTCTTAAAATCGAGAGAAAATCTGTTAATCACATTCCTTAAAAATAATCTCTGTTTTACTAGTTGTTTGGGGATTGAAATCAAAATAAAATTTTAGATCCCTCCAAGACAGACTAACTTGGGCCCATTCAGCAAATGTTTGCATGAAAATTGAAATCTCTCAACTTAGAACAAAACAGTAACAATCCTTCTAAATAACGGCCATGACAAGCGTAATATACCCAAACAAGACTAATTGTATAAATTACTTTAGACTCCTGTCTACTTCCTAATCTTACAACTAGTTTTCATAAAAACTGTGTAGTAAACTGGGTAAAACTGGCAAGAAGTTCACTTTCTCCAGAGATATTTCTGTAATAAGACGCCCCCTGATTGTGCTTGCAGAATGTATTTAAAATTTTAATGTTGTTAACCTTTTTTAATTCCCTGATTTTAAGTAAGATATTATCTTTTTTTCCAATTTGCAGCAGATTGTTTAAAAACAAGATAATTATTTAAATGTGAAACACATTTTGTCAGAACGCCGGTTTAATTTTCTTGGAGGTGACAAAGTTTGGTGTCCCTGCCACTAACCGTTAAGCTGCAGGAATTAAAATAAACTTAAAATTGGCTGGGTTTGCCCAGTTTTCTCTCACCGAGCCTTAAAACAAAACAGCATTTGATATGCTCGATCCGGGGCCTGTTTATGCATTGTTTGCCACTTGGGGCTGATATTTCAGTGACCCGTTTAGAGCCTGACGGTTCGTTAACTTTTCGTTACTATGGCAACAGCCAATCAGATATCTTAATTCTTGTTTTCATAGGCCACTGAAGATTAAAGATTTAATATTGAACGACCCACTGAAAAACTGGCACTAAGTAACCAAATGGCGTCAGAAAAAAGTTTAGGAGTTCTTCATATTTTTAATTTTTTTTATTGATATCCACTAGCATTGACAAGGATTAAAAATCTAAAGCCAAATACACAGCTTGTAATAATTTTAAGAATATTAAAATCAATTCAAAATAACCTGCTTGCCCGGTAAGCTAAAGATCCGGGGTTCGAGTCTTCGAGTAAGCAGGTATTTTTGAAGTGATTTAAATATTCTTAAAATCCACTAACATTCTTTAATGTTAACAAAAAACGTCTGTTTAGCTTAATTTTAGCTTGACAACAGTATTTTCCGCTTTGACCCAATTGTTTCTGTATATTTCCATCCTTAGATCACCAAACTATTGATTAGAGTTGGGGTAGCTGCTTAAGTTCAACAAGCAGACTTGCCACGCTTTTTTTTTGTTCCGTAGAATAATTAATGACATTGAGACATTGGGTGAAATGTTTTATTGGACAAGTTGAGGCTTCGGTTGAGCACTGTTATTTCCTACGAATGTATTTGTGTGTAAGGTGGAGTGAGGTGCTTGTTAAAAAACACATCCGATTTGCAGTTCCTTTTAATTACTGCAGCTAAAGTATAAGTGGCAGAGTCACCAAACTTGGTTAATTCCAAGAGAATGCAACTGGCTTTCTGAAAACATGTATTGGACGTGTTTTTTTTTGAGCGTCTGAAAAATGCCTGACTTTAATTTGGGATATTATCATTTTTTTAAACTTAAATTAGGTTTTTTAAAAACTGATTGATACAAAAATTTGAAACACATTTTTTTTAGAAAGCCATTTTTTAACTCTTGAAGGTAACGAAGTTTGGTGGCTCTGTTTCTTATAGTTAAGCTGTAGTAATTAAAATAAACTTCAAATCGGTGGGTTTTACAAGAGTTGCCCTCACCCAGACTTAAGGTGGCATGAGGGGCAGGTTATAAAACACTTCAGATTTGCAGTTCCCTTAAATTACTGCAGCTCAACTATAAGTGGCAGAGTCACAAAACTTGGTTAACTCCAATAAAAGTCAACTGGCTCTTTGCACATATGTATTGAACATTTTTGTATTTATAACTTTTAAAAAAACCTGGTTTTACGTGGAATTTTATCATTTTTTTCAACTTAAACTAGGTTTTTTATAAACTGATTAATTAAAAAATTTTATTCACATATGTTTAGAAAGCTAAATAGATTTTCTTGGAGTTAACTAAGTTTGGTGTTCCTGCTACGTATAGTTAAGCTGTAGTAATTAAAACAAACTTCAAATCGCTGGGTTTTCCCAGTTGCCCCTCAACCAGCCTTAAGCAGCTAGTGATTTTTCTACCACCACGACGGGGCGCATGTAATGCTTCGAAGACAAAACATTTGTCTAGAGAAATACATAATCGGCCGCCATATTTGGGGTAAAGCTTTCAAATACAGTTCGGAAACTACCTTTTGTACAGGTCTTGTCCAAATCTGAGTAAAATTTTTATGTAATTTCGAAGAAAATTCGTTAATTTGGCATTCGAATCAACATTTCGCTTAGTGATTCGTAAATGTGAGGACTGCTGGACAACGAAGATGGTGGAAATTCTGCATTGTTCTAGAAGGCAGTGATCTTCGTGCAGGTTCGTTTAAATATTCCGATGCTGGCAAGCGAGCGAAGTGACTGAAGCACTGTCCTCCAAAGTTGGCAGGAAACTGGCGAAATAGCCGACTGCTTGTTCTCTTTTGATGGGCACTAAACTACAATTAACTTTCCTGAAACATTTTTTCTGTATTTCTGATTTTGCCCAATAAAATAATCACAAACAGTTGAACCGATCGAAATGGAATTTGAAGGACCGTGCAGATTTTAGTATAATGTTTCATGGTGTGGGGGAGAAATCGGTTTCGGTTTTCGGTTCCATGCTACCGAAAAAAGAATTGTCCTCAAACTAAAAATTAATTACTACAGCAATTAAACTGTCTGCATTGCCACTCGTTCATCAACGTGTGCATAACTAGCTGCGAAGTGTTGCACGCATCGGGTCAGAGTTCGAATTCGACGGAATCTAAGTGTTGTTTTCTTGCACTTCGACTTGGGGAAAAAATCTCTAATCCAATTGTCCTCTGAATCATGTGGCGGTAAATGCAGCAGAATTTTTTCAACGCAGTTAAAAATTTTTACTTGTAGAAATAGCCAAAGGACCAGCCAGGTGTCCAGCTGCTGATTAAAAATGAAAAATACCAAAAATACACGAAATAAAAGGTACAGTGCGCAGATTTGGGATCCGGGTGAGATAAACAATTTTAGTTTCTTAGGCCCGTTTTAGGGCCGACAACTGTTTTAAGAGAGAGAGAGCGCTACCGTCAATATGCTCAACAATTTTAATTATGCCTCAAATTACTTTTTTTATTTTATAAGCTTCACGACTTTTCTTAGCACTTAGTAAAACGCTTTACCTAGGATTAAATTGCTATCACCATGGCAATTGCCAATCGTTTACATGAAATACATTCTAAACCGTAGGATTACCTCTTAACTGTAGGAAAAAGTACTAGATACGTAAAATAGCATAAACGAATTAGAAAATATGTGTTTGATTACTTTTTTAAATGAAATGGCTGCAGTACTACTGTTTCGTTTGCTTTAGAATCTTCTAGAGAAGATGAAAAAGGCGTACCTGAGATCAGTTTCTGCGGTCCGGCTGCATATTTTAGGTAATACATTTATGTAGGTACCTTCGATCATAGCTATTGACCATTTGCAAAATGCCATTCCAGAGACGATACAAATTTGATAAGGATTAAACAATTAAAAGATCCGGGGTTCGAGTCCTCGAGTAAGCAGGTATTTTTGAAGTGATTTTAATATTCTTAGTCTAATCTTGTCTAATAAGGGAAGTGAAGCTGTCGCACTGACTTCAAACCCTCCAGCCTCTCTCCCGAACTGAAATAGACCTTGATATGAATGGTCAGCTATTCAACTTTTGGTCCACCGCAATGTTGCTTAACTTTGGTGATCTAACGAGAACCGGTGTATCCAACAAACCAAACCGTTATCTGTCTATATGGCTGAAGAAATTTCGAACGAAAGAAGTTCTTGTTCGAGCACGTTTGGTTGAAGTGAGAAAAGTCTCATGGAGCTCAGAAAGAAAGAAAATTGTGTAAGTTGGAGTTTAGCAATTTATTTTGGTTAAAAACAGTGTCTTATCAAAGCCCTCTCTTATCAAGCCCTCTAAGATTCATTCTCAACCCTCCTCTAACGTAAGACCAAAGGTGCCGTTCTCGTATATACAAAACCATTTAAGCTGGACTTTTATCAACATACTTTTGTTCATGTCATTCTCAATCCAAAATTTTTGTTTCAAAAAAAGGCTCACAAGCAGTGTTGGGAAGTTACTCTTACAAAAGAACGCATTTCCGGTACCGCATTCCTTTCTAGGCAAATAAGTTTTTGTTTAGTTCCTTTTTTTAACCAGTAACTTCAGTACTGTATTGTGTACTTTTAGTGGGTAACAAGAACTAACACGTTAGTTATATTTCTAGTTCTCCTGCAGCGTAGTGTACGATGCCAGTCACTGGTTCAAATGAATAAATGTGAGTAGATATTCCCTTTCGGAAATTTCCTAGTATACAGTTATTTTGGTGTTTAAACAATGATTGGCTTTTGCTTTTTCATAATCCCGGCATTACGTAAAAAGTGACTATTAAAACTTACTTGAAGAAACTTGTTCCTTTTGGGTAACTTTTCAGTTCCTTGTGTGGTCAGGTTACTTATCAGGTAACTAGTTCTTTTAAAAAGAAAGTAACTTAACTTGAAACTAGTTCCTTTTTTTTTGGTAATTTGCCCAACGCTGCTCATAAGTTAGGAATCTAGCGAGGTTAATTTACAGAGAAGGTCCACCATGAGGCCATGGAAACAATTTAAAAAAGGGCTGTTTTTCGATCTGTTTCTATTCTAATTCAGTGATGTTCCGGAAATGCTCTGTTTAATTTAGTTTTTGGTCCTTAAAAGGACCTAGACAACGTTTCGCCCACGTTGGCGTGGGCATGATGACACCTGATGATGGCCACGCCAACGTGGGCAAAACGTTGTCTAGGTCCTTTTAAGGACCAAAAACTAAATTAAACAGAGCATTTCCGGATCATCACCAAACATCAATATGGGCCCTGAAAAACTCAATCTTTCTATTCTAATTCATCTAATAAATTAAAAAAATAAGATTAACTCATTTTGTAGGTTGTGATACTATTTTTTTAGGCTTCATTTTACCGAGTTTTTCAATTTGCGAAAATCAATGCCCCATAAGAAAAATGCCGTGAAACTTTTTCGACTTACCTTGTCTAGCAGCACTAGTAATCAGAAAAAAATTGTGACCAGTTGCATAGTCGCCCGTATTTTTTTCCAAGAACAAAATTGCTTTCTTAAATAATTCCACCGTCGGTGTAGACTGATGTTTTTATTTTTCGTACGGGCACACCATGAGGTTTGCTGAAAAGTAATGATGTAAAAGGTAATTTGAAAAAAAAAAAAATTGGAAATTTAAAAAAACATTCTGAATATTACGACATTCTTGGGACCAATGTCTTGCTCATACTTTTCATTTTTATTTCTGAACGTTGCTAAAACTCATTTTTGAGTTATACAACATGAAATCCATAAAGGTCTTAGGTCAGTTTTACAAAATTTGATGTGTACTTTCGCTTAATGGCCTTTAAACTTATTTTTTTCACGTTCTGTTTCGAGTTTCTTGAAATGGGTGGTTTTTTACGATATTTCATTTAAAATTGGATGAGAAACATGTTAAATCTCATGCCAAAAGTTATAGCCGATGCCTATCGCAATGACCCCCTCACCGCAAAATAAGCCTTATGGTAAATTGACTACTTCATTACTACAATCATATGGAATTCTGCACATCAAAATTTTACTTGCGATTTGAAACTTGTACATTCCCCCGTATTAGCAGAAGAAACCGTTTTGAATAGCTGGCCAGCAACAGTGGAAACTGAGAGCAATCATGATTCATCATTATCACTTTAGTCTTTGCTTTCGTTAGGACTGCACGGAATTAGAGATGGTTAGGTTTATCTGTATTGAAATCAATGTTTATTTGACAGGACTCGGGTTTTCTACCTTTGTTGACTTGGTCACTGACTCGAGCACAGAGCTGTGTTGTCAAATACCGAAATGCCTCCCCAGCCCATCAATTATAGGTATAGCAATGTGGCATGTGAGGGTTGAACTTGGTCTACGAGATATTTGACA
>QKMV01002505.1:0-13175 GCA_003287335.1 Lednia tumana
CCCCCCATGTTGCAGCAAGATGGAAAATGTTTGGCTACGATTTTTTTGAATGTAACAGAACGGCGTGGAAACGGATTGTTTATTTTTGGTTGTTGAAACACTCACAAACAACGAATTGTTCTAGACGGGATACTACCATAATTAAGTGTGTGCGTAATAATATGTGTTGAGCGGCCCACACACATTATGAACGATCGATGTACGAAACTGGTAACTGAAAAATTGTCGGTGACCGTCACACGGCAGCCATCTGCACTCGTCAGCTGAGTGTAATACTTGGCTATCTAATGAACGTGGACTTAGTACGCTGATTGAAACTATAACATTTAACATCCGTTTTTGTGGTTTATCTACAACACAGTGTAAACAGTATAGGTACCGTTAGTGTGGATCAACCTGAGACTTGCATAAACGAGTTAACGTGACGGATGCATTTGTTTGTAGAGCACAAAGTAAAGACGTGGGAAATCAGTGAGGAAGACATGATTTCCAGCCTAGCCCTAACCAATTAGTTTCCTATAAATTAAATGATAGGTGAGCGTATGCACGAGTAAATCCGTTATACTAATATTTGTGAGGGTGGACACTGTTGTAGCTTCAGCTCTGTGTTTACCGTCGCTGTCAACCCTAGTTTCTATCCATCGAATAATACAGGGATGTTAGAACAGCTGTCTTGGTCTGCTTCTACCTAGTCAAACATTTGGCTTTATTTGGCACTGCCATAGCCTAACAAATTAAGATTGTTACCTCGTTTAATGTCAACAGTCGTCAGAAGCTTATAAATATTAAAAAACAATAGCTAATTCATGTTTCGAGATAATGGCTGATGAAAACCACATTTTAGATCGAAGAAAACTACGCCGCATTGTCATACATAATTCAGGTAATTGGGTTAAAGTTAATTGAAAACCTCTGCATTAATAATTCTAATCAATTACTTACTAATTAATGTCAGAGAATGCAATATCATGCATGTGCTGCGACTAGGGCTGGCTTATACATCATTTTAACGATTTGTTACTACGATGATGTGAGAGTCAGACTATGGTCAGACTATGCAAATTGAAAGAGATTCGAGATTCGTTAAAGATCTATTTTCATTCGTGGCTTTAATACGATTGATCTTCATCTGATAAATTTAATTATTTGGCGCCGTAAATTATCCGAATCAGTTTCTAATCAATTCACGGATGTTTGATACACCCTTTACATAACTCAAACTTGCCGATGCACCAAAATCCTTTACTGGAGCCGAGTCTTATGCCTTAGTTATGATACCGTATGCTGAATATTAATCGGACTCTGTCGCTTTAATAGCAAAGCCATAAATATGTCTATCGAGTTATTCTGGAAACTATTTAACTCAGTTTCAATGGGCTAATGTGAAATAGTGGATGTATACAGGATTTGGTGGTATATAGAATCCAGAATTTAGAGTGCTGTGTGGATTGAGGTGGTCGTATTCCTCTAAAGTTGATATTGCCAAATTTGATTAAAGCAGGCTCAAGTAAAATTGGCCTCAGCGTAATATTTCATTTTTACAATTCATCGCATCTCACCTTTAAATTGATGAATGCGAACGCATCTGTTGATCGAGGTGCCGTGTTTAGTCGAGGAGCCGTGTTCAAGCGGCAAGAAAATTGCTCTACGGGCTGCATCCAGGGGAAAATCGTGTGAACGCTTTTATGATGATTTTTTAGAAGATTCGCGAAGGCTGTGACATTTCAGGACATTTCTACGCAAATAGGTATTCGAAAGAAAATTGTAGAACATGTAGGACAGTTGTACATGGAAGTCGTTTTTTTTGTACGAGTTGATGTTTAAATGTAGTTGACACCACTCAAACGGAAGAAAGATTTATTCTGACTTTCGGATGAATCTCTTTTCTTTAAATCTCGTGCATTGGTCACGTGGTGTCACTCTTGCCACATTTAGTTCAGAATTCAACGCTCTCCAAGATCTTTTCCCGGAAAAACACACTTTTCTTCGACATCGACAAAGTAAAATAACGAAGACACGGCTACTACCGAACTGTAAAACGGAGATGCATAGCAAAACAAGCTTACCTTCGTTGCTTTTACTTTTAGCACTTCACATTAAAAAATAAACTAATAGTGGCTTTTTAAATTAACGTCTAATTGTTACAAATGTTTGATTCGTTAAAAATAGCATTTGGCCTTGATTGTATGCTTCTCATGGTAATTCTCCGGAATAATTACGAAGAACAATTAACTTCCAAACGTAGCCTTGAAATATTAGTAATTAATTACCTAGCGATTTCAGCGTGGTCTTTTCTAAGCAACAGTAAAATCTATCTTAGTTACAACAGAAAGCATCGTCATTACACGCTTTTTAAAGTCATAGCCACTGGGTTTACTGTTGACTAAACAAACTGGTAAATGGTATTGTTGCTGTATTAGTGCATATTGTTATGCTGGCATAAGTCCTTTGCGCTCATGTGTGGTACCTCATTGGGAACACCCGGAACTGGTCTATGCTAGGGCGAGCATGGGTGCAGCGGCCGATCAATGGGAGTAAATGTGGGTGCTCGGCGGAGGGAAGGGGTGGCGGTGGAGGTGGATATCTCGCTCGTCGACTCGTCGGCACTCGGCGATCCCGTCAGTATGAAAACGTGCGTTTCACAGAAACGAGGTCTGCATTTCACGTGGCACAACGGGCAGCGACCGCCGTCCTCGTTCTGCGTCGCGGCGCCTCGATCATCTCCATCTCCATCTGCGGCACGTTGCACGTTGGACACGGCTAGGCACGGTTAGACACGGTTAGACGACACGGTCAGACGTTCGGTTCAACGCAATCGACACAACATGGCATTAAAAACTTCCAGCCTTACGCGATTCCACAAAATATTTAGATAAGTGGTTAGAAATACAGACTAAATTAAAAAATAAATAAACGCTGCTCTACAAATACATGTGACAAAAATTATTTCGTGCTATAAAATTGACCCTGCATCGACATTCTAGTGGTTATAGAAGAAAATATTTGATTGCCTCAACTGAAGCCAGGCGGCTCAAGAAAAGTTCGGACGTACAGTTTTGAATTTGTCATCAAAAAAGGGAAACACACCGAGAACAATGAATTGGCAAGGATACTTCATTTTTATCATCATTGCATTGAATGTTCTCTGCAATCAAGGTGAGTTTAATTTCCAAGCTCTTTCAATGTTGTTGGACGAGATTATTGTTGACAATTGGATGTTTTAGGCTAGTTGGCTCAATTGTTTTTAAACTGCGTACTCGCACATTTTTATTTGCGTGTCACTTCAACTCTAAGGTCAATCACGGAAATCAAGACCCATTATATGCGATTGTGTGTTTGGAATGTGAACCAGCAGGTAGAACCCAACTGACTGGGTTGATCGCGCCTCGCAGTAGCGTGTACATTTTTTGTCAGTCTCGTAGCTAACTAGATTTCACATATTATGTAAATATTACGCACTTGCTTCATACCCGGCGAAGTGTCAGAGCTTCAAGTGATCAATGATCACTTTACACGTGTTTTTTTTAAATTTTATAATGGGACATTCGAAATTATCCTTAGCTTATGGACAATTTCCATTCCATATTTTCAGTAGAAGTAAAATACTTTCAGTATCTGCATAACATTTATATATTTGATGCAGTGCTCGCATTGGAGAGAAAGAAATAAACGAACGCTGTGATGATACAACAACAAATTAGACATTTTAAGATACAATAATGATTATTCTTTGTTTTACATTGAAATACTTAATCAACTCATATTTTTACCCGTAAAGCGTGACGCGAGATATGCAGAATTTCAAAACTTTTTCCTCTCGTAATAACAGCGAATATTTCTTAGATTCCATACCGAATACGGCTCTGTTTTGCAGTAGAAATAATGACTCGTAATTTCATGGCTCATGAGTCTAGTCACCTTCAATCAGTTTGATAAATCAACCTATAGACCTCACGACCGACGCGTGCTAGAAGATACCTATAGCAGTTCAGGCAAACGGTGCGCCAAGAATGCCAGCTGCAAAGAAACCCTGATTTAACCATGACTCCAAGATAGAGAAAACCATTTTTTTACTATTGACAAAGCATTACACTTTCCGATTGTAA
Source organism: Lednia tumana (assembly GCA_003287335.1). NCBI lineage: Eukaryota > Metazoa > Arthropoda > Insecta > Plecoptera > Nemouridae > Lednia > Lednia tumana. Next base: position 4,107 of record QKMV01002505.1, read on the forward strand.
AGTGATAAGCGTGGATTGATTGGCTGTCTCTCACGGCTTCTGGCTAGTGATTGAATTGAAATCATAGTTTTAGTTAAAACTTGGATCGGATCGGATATTGTGAATGTGCCCACTGCACTGCTGTTCACTGCTCACTGACGCAACACTGTTAAGCTAAGTTACTAGCGACTAATGAGGAAATCCATGCTTATGCATTAGATAGTATAGTTTTGGGTTCAGTCTTCATGGACATCAGCATCGATATGTTATAGGAATGTCTGTAACCAATTATGAACGGTGTGAATGTAGGCGTGATTCAATATTTTTGTAGACTGTTTTTTTGGCAAATTGACTGTATCCATCCCACATTAAACAATTCCATTAAGGCCGCTTTGATCTGGATAATTGTATTCATATTAAAACTAACACTTAAAAACAACGGTTTGCGCTTCATGGGCTGGAGTGCAATGCAGTAAAAAATAACAATTATAGGCCAATAAAATATTTGACGCAGTGACATTTCGCTTAAAACAATATAAACACAAGAGATCGCGCAAAGTAGTTTCTCTCTGCAGTAAAGCTTTGACAACCAATTAAGCGTACTTTTTACGTTACAATAAAATGAAAATTATGGGGCCAGATATATTTTATTTAGCTGAATTACACCCCTCGTCCGTTAGGACTAATGGCCGTTTATTGCAAAATTCCAAGTGGCGCTTGTGTCGTTTAATGATCCTTGGGCATGCATGCGGAGAATAATATAGTATTATCCTGAATCCTTAAAATTCATAGAGTTGTTGTGCTAGAGCCATCTTTTCTAAATGGTCGCTATTTAAATCGTAAGTGCTTTATGAATGGAAACCGAGCTAATGAAGAAGACCCATCGGTCTGATGAAGTGAGCCAACGCGCCACATTACGCGTCGGGGATCCCGGTCCCGGTCCCGGTCCATACGACGTACTATCCATGTTGCTGCTGCTGTTGCTGCTGTTGCTGCGTGATTCTGTATCGGGTTTGAATTACACTGCAAAGTGTTAAATTGAAGTGGGAATATATGCCATGCGAGAGGTCCAAAAGAACGGCTCGGCTTGCTAGAAGTAGGGGTCGACGCCTGTAAATTGCGTATAGACCAACGTGGCCACACCACTAGCATTAAAAAAGGTTATAAAATAGGATTTAATAACAAGGGGAAAACATAAAACAGCAATTACATTATCTCCTTAGGGATAGAGGCTGGAAAGTCACACACACAATACGACGTCGGCATCCCACCCTTAACGCCTTTCTCGTAATACACCAGTCACCATACCCCAGTACAGAACACATACGACTCAAATTAGCAACTTTTTAACCCATTTTTTTGTATAAAGCATGTAGTCCTTGCATTCATTCGAAGTAAATTGCTCGTTATTTCAGCAAACGGTAAACCTATTTGCTTGATTAACGAACGCATCCTCGACGCGTTAAGTTTCCGAAAAACCGCGTATACGGATACCTATTATACTTTCATATATCCGCGGTGGCATACGATCTTTTTCACTGACATTACTTATTATTATTTATTACGAAGGCAGCAGTCAAATTGGTTATTATTATACAACATATTTCACTATACTTCAAAGTACAAGGACAGGAAATGAAATTACTAGGGATAAATAATGTATTAGCATGCTATATCATTAAACTACGCCGGCATCCGTAGTCGTTAAAAATACCTACGCTCTAAACTGGCAAGTTGAGGAAAAAAGTCCCAAACTTCTGCATGATAGCAATGTTTTTTTTCGCGTGGCTACTGGTCACGTCGCTGTCAAATTAAGAAAAATGTAAAAGCACTGCGAATTCACTACGAACTTGTTTGCGGAAATGCATGGAACAAATGATCATTTCTCCTGTGACTGTCTTAGGGTTTAGACGACGCTCTTCTTACGAATGAAATGAAAATATAATGTAGGTATGGTATGAGAAAACTTTGAAACTTGATGCTGTTCAAAGAAAACATTTGTTGTAAATATGCTCGTTCATAGTGTGCAATATTCCAGACCTTCGTTTAATTATACTAATAAGTATGTGCACGTTAAAAGGTAGTGAATGTTATGTTGTAAGTTGTATTATAACCCTGACATTGCCAATCTAACTATTCGAGTAGAATCTCTTCTTGCCCTCTATAATCATGTTCTTGCATGTGAGTACGTACCACTAGATTTTGCTCTTTATTCCTTTCCACACCGCTGGAGTAAGATTTTGGAAAATGTATATCGTTACCAAACCCATGCTAACTTTATGCAACGTGGGAGTCTCGATCTCGTGCACCCTAAAGTGAGCTCTTTTTGATGAGTTTTCGGTCAAATTGGGATTTTATAATCTAAATTAATAACGGAAGTTGAGCGTTTGATACATTTATGCCAGTTCAAAAAAGTACAAATGTCTGCGGTGCGCGGCGTCGACGGTGGAATCCAAAATTACCTGAAGTTTCAGATTGGCTGGATATGATATTTGTTGAAGACTTATTTTTGCTTTGCGGACTACATTCCGATAGTCAAATTCTAAAAAAGTCATTTTTGAAAGAAAAACACGGAAAGCGTTAATTAGAGCTAAGCCCACACCAGTAGAAAAGCCCAAAGATCATGGGGCGAAGCCCATCAGGTGGAAGCAATGATCTGGTCAATCGGGAAAATAAAGGTTTACTCAAAACAAATGACGTTTTCGCTCCTCAAGACAAAGCCCAAGCTTTTCGGCAAAACCCATCGGGTGGATCGCCATTAAGAAGTTCCAAAATTGAAACACGAAACCCAAACTTAAGAGGTTAAGCCAAAATTAAAAGGTGAATCTTAGAATGACAAAGCCCAGAGTGCACGGCGTAGAAAAAATTTCGTGGCGAAGCCGAAATGTACTTCCGCGTGATTGGGCGGGGGCTAGTTTAGAAAAGAAATACTATCTCATGTAACCCTTACTTATACGGGTCAAGATTTTGTATGCCATTTAAAAAGAGAACAAACTCTTGACCCAAAAGTTCAAGTAGGGGAGCTCACGTGAAGAACGCTACAGATTCTGATAAACAAGGTAACACTTCGTTCCGATTTAGAATAGATCTACATATATTATTAACAATATAAAATTGCATTCGTTGGCAGGAAGTCACAGGAAGTGGAAATCACACACATGCACCTAAAGTGAGGGACCTTTCTTTCTAAACACAAGCATCTCTATTGCAGAACCACCATTATATAGGCATGCTGATGCCTACAAAAATATTAATGGTCTGAGCTTGAATAAGTAAATGTAGTAAGAAGCCACGAAAAAGAACCCAATCAGCGAGTGGGCAGTATAAGTTTTACTGCATTTTTACAACCCACCAAAAATAGAAGTTAGTTCATAGACGCCCATTGTCTCCACCTGTAAAGTGTACTAGCCTGCACTCGCCGGAAGGGCGGGAGTACAATTCGGCTTCGCCACAAAGTTGTGGCCTCGCCACGTAATTTCGGCTTCGCCACGAAATTTTGACTTCGCCACGAAATTGGTTCTTCGCCTTGCACTTTGGGCTTTGTCATTCTGGGCTTCGACTCTAAAATTATGATTTTATGTGGAAATTTGGAAATTTCGCACAGAATATTCCACGCGATAGGCTTTGCCAAAAGCTTGGGCTTTGTCTTTCATCTGGACTTAACTCTGATGTGGGCTTAGCGCACAAGCAGTGGAAACGAATGCTGACAGCCGATGGACATCGCCTCAAAAATTTGGGCTTTGCCTTGATATTTGTTCTTAGCTCTCACAAACAGCGCCAACTTCATTTTTACTCAAGTATTTCCTATATTTTACCCAATGGGCTGGACCACGTTTCACTTTCGCCACGGGAGTTTCCTTTCTTAGTCGACATTGTAATTTTTCCAGATATAATTTTTCAAAATTTGACCATTGTTAGCCAAGCTGGCAAATGTTTCGCATGGATAAAAGTTTTCAAACATCTAACTCGAACAGAATGGGAACGCATAAAGAACATAATTTCTTGTTGAAACATACGGACATCCAAGAACAATATTAGAGAGGGGATACACTACGAACGTTGATTGATTGGTGTTGTCAGCCAACTGCAAGATAAATTTTTTGGCATGGTTACACAAAACAACGAACGGCGTATATATGCAAAGTGTACTTACTCATCGTATCGATTTAAGTGGGTACACGATACTTTTCTGCTACGTTATATGGATAAAATTAACGCTTTATTTTTCTCATGGTTGTAAAATATCACCGCAGTTCTTAACTAGTTTTTTTGCGCGTCTGGAAACCCAGCGACCGTATGACAAACACAGAAAACGAAAAAAATTTTTTTTGATTATACTTCAGATATCATGGCTATACAGATACTGGTGGAGGCACGACGGAAATTGTCTGCTTGAGTCGGCTAAATATGAAATGCTCGGCTCCGGGTATATATGTAGGTAGGCATACCATTGTGGGCAGATGTGCCGGGAGTTTTTCGACAACGGACTGTCGATGCCTAATCTCGTGATTCGTATGCCCTGTCATGATTACGGCTGCACGAAGAGCCGAAGCCAGGCAGGTGATGCGCGTGCCCATTTGTTGCTAATCTCACCACCAATTCCGGTCCCCCCCTGCCCTCCGCACCCTCCACTTCTGCCTTCAAGATCATCATGGAACACAATGCCATCATTGCCACGGGCCAGAAACTAGATATAGTCCCTTCCTACTGTCCAGTCGATTCAATCTTGTCAATCAGCACCTACACACAACTACGAGGGGGTTTCTTGTCGAGCCATGCGCCAATCAATATGAAGTCGTTTTTAAAATTCATCTAAAAATTATTCGATTTACTTATTGGCTTACGGCAATTCACGTACCCGTACTGATTATGCATAATTGCATTATTAAAAAAAGGAAGTGTCGTATAATAAGTTTCTGTCTTCATTTTGTGCTGCTTAAATTGTAAATACAAACACTTTTTTCACGTTTTCCTACGATGTATTTCAAGTGATGTATGTCGGTTTTACAATTGTCACTTATTGGGTTGCTCAAAATCCTTGTTTTCGTTTGTAGGTGACTGACGTTTTGTTGCTGTATGATAGACTGTTGCATGGGTTAGGACATCAAAATATACTTCTATTGGTATGATTGAGAATCAAGTAGGCGTAAACAGTGAACCTGGCACCAGTATGAGGTTTTCAGCATCAGTTAATTACCTGATTTTTAAAGTGACATAACCGAGCCAAATAATTATACAAAAGAAAATTAAAAGAGTGTTTGTGATTCAGATACAACTCTATGTCCGTAAATACTACGGACAATGCAATCTGGATGTGAGGAAACGGCGCGGCGAAGATCTCAGTTTGGGATTGCATACTTTACGGGGCAAAACAATATAGTCTCCTTATTGACTTATGTGTATGACTGTTGGCTATTGACTACCTGAATCACGAGATAAAATTGTTAGTTTGAACGTCACTACACCAAAGAAGGTCTGTAGAAAATTAAGTTCCTAGTCCTTTTGCTTATTAAGATTCTATACTATATTTTAATTCGCCTTGCACTAACCACAACAGGACAGAATGTATGAAACCTTGCTAAACTTGGCTCCAAAACTTAGCTCCGCAGTTCTCACATTCAAGCTTTCAACAAACTTTAAGTTTTACATTTAAATTGCATTGTACTTGTTGGAATAACAATATAGGGTTTTAGAAAAATGCAGATCGCTGGTGCATTTTAAGTTCCAACAGCCCTGCGGAGGAAAGGAAGTTTTTTTAATGAAAATAATGTAATTTCATTCGACGAAAAGTTTCGAACGACGCTAAGATATCTCTAACTTGTCATTAAACCGATACCTACACACTTTGGTACTACTCAAGAGTGGCTGCAATTTTCGAAGGATTTATGCCAGCCACTTCCAAACGAATTGCGACTTCTCACTGGCAGGCTGGAAATAAAATGTTTTATTCTTGCAATGATTTATGCACTGTGCTTACTGTTTTGTCCACGCGAGATTCAAATGTTTTCGAATTGCGTTTACCCGACTTTACCGAACTGCATTCGATACCATCAAAAAAATGAATCCTCCGTTCAAATCTCCCCGTGGCTTATGTCGTTTCGTTACCCGCGCAGAAGGCACGTTTAAAATAATGAGAAGGCCGTTAATGCCATTACTTTCTTATCTAAATTCAATGTTGGTGGGGTAAAATTACCATGTTACCATTTACCGTTGAACATTCTGATGGGTATAGAATATAGGTATCGTTAGAAACGGTAAAGGTGTGCCTAATCGTAACCGAATAATCTGATACCAATTCAAGTCGGGAAAACCAGGACACATCTGAATCCCCTGGGAAGAAAACATGTTTCAGTTTCACAATGAAACCTCAGAAATGTTCCTGATTACCTTGTATTCAAGTCTTACATTTCCTTCGTGCATTTTGGTGGTTGGGTCAATGCTATGTGTGAGCATAATATCAAGACAGTGACATATAGCATGTCTATTGCATATCCGGATTATGGTTTTCTCTTCGCCATAATAATTCCTGTCTGTTCCTGGTGTGGATCTAATGTTCCGCAAGTGATGTTTTCTTTACTTTATCTTGGTTCGCCGTCGCAGGTATCGATTCTACGTTATTAAGAAATAAGGTAAACGAGAAAGCATATACCGCCACCAGCGGAGCATCGTGGCCGAATGCTGATACATTCACGTTACCTACTTAGATGTACTTCGTTAGGCTATCTTGAATCTCCAGAAGAAGAAGGCAGCTGGATCGCGACTCGGGCTTGCAAATGTAAGGACTTCCAAGTTGCAACCGAGTCGAGCCTAGAAGAGCCGTGGCGAGCAAGGAGGAAGGCGGCAGGGCAAATTTGACATAGACGCTCAAACAGCTAATACAGCAATATTCATTCGCCATTTGAGTATCATTTTAGCCCTCAAAAAGAAATAGGTTCTTGAATTCCGCTGGTATTTCTAGGGTTTTAATGTCTGTAACGCGCTGCAAGTTTTTAGATTCACAATCTCGCAAAATAAATGTGATTGTGAACATTTCTGTTCACCATAAGTCTGTGACTATAATCTTTATATTCTATTGCCACGATTACTTATTCTAATATAAAAGTAATGCACTGCCTATACGCTCAAGTTTAAACAGTATTTCTATAATAGGTTAGAATCCTCATTGCAAAGTAGAGTCACGGAAAACTTTGAGTATGGGACGTTTTACTTTTGCTCTAGGGAGCGATCATGTGTTGAATATTATAATAAAATTGAAGGGACATGATCTTTATTCATCATCTATTATTATATGAAGTCATAACGCCCTTTGCATGGCACGTCCAGCGAGCCAAAATTATGCAGAAAGAGTAGGAATGCCATTGCAATTTAATTTGTTCTCAATTTCGTGGCAATCGATTTTTCATCCACAAGTATTGAAGCCTTTCGCGCTAAACCCATCTTTCAATAATAGTCCCTTCCAATGGATAATTAATTTACGTGTTCATATACATTGCCATTTAAAATGTAACTAGGGTTCTCTTAGTTTCGGCGTGCAAAATTGCAAAATATGTAATACGGTGCACAATGAACATGAGGCTGGGAATTGTTACAAATATTCAAAAAATTCTATCCGTCCGCTTTCCAAATTAATTTCCTTCAAAACTTATATTTATGAACTTTTAGTGAAAGTTCATAATATAACAAACAATCATTAAAATTTTTATGATTTTTGCTATGCGAACAAAATAAACGTTTCATTCCCGTCATTCCATTGTGCGGTTAATTAACCTGACTGCAACTATTTGAGTTGACTTAACTTTGCACAAGTTTGATGACAAGTCAATTTTCCTGGTTAAGTGTTTGTATATACCCTGGAGTGAACTTACTTGAAACTTACAATTACTTTAATGCAGTAGAATGAGTCACTTTAACCAGCGCAGCGATGCATTTTGGAAGTTGCAAGAGCTTGCTTGACAAAGGCCTGTTCAAACGTTTACGTATCTACAATTCTCGTGCATTGCATTAATATATGTGCTATCATGGCTGCAGCAGCTGCTTTCGAACCAAGGAAATCTTGCAGTGGCTACTTGCGAGCTCTCCTCTTCCCTCCCTCCCTCCCTCCCTCCCTTCCCCCTCCTTCTCGTCGCTCCCAACATCCCGGAATCCCGTGGGATGGTTTCAATAATGAAGATCTGTTGAGACTTTCGGCCTAAGGCGCCTGAGTATCAGAAATATTGTTTCGTTTAAATAACGTAGGTATCGGAGTTTTTCAAACTTACCATGCATTTTGTATCGCGTGCAGAGATTTTACTGCACAGTTTGAATTCCTGCCGAAGATCAAGAGACATGTTGCTTTGCGTATTAAGGGAAAATTTTGTATTACACATAATACAACCTACCCATCCCTGAACATTTCTCAAATTGAATTATTCGCCAAGAATTAGCTTATTCACTGCGAGCAAGAAACTGAACTTGAACATGTTAAATTAGAAGCTACTTTAATTAGTAAACAATAAGATTGCTTCAATTTGAAATTTGAATAATTGAAATGGCAACGCTTGACATTTGCTGCACAATTAAAGGCCAACTCAGCTGATGATTAACACCACGGAAGAGATAAAGTAAATACTGTAATTACTAGATACATGCAATTGCAGTATGGTGAATGACGACTTGGTGAACAAGCCACCAGTTCAATAGCTCAGTAAATTGCATGCAATGTCTGAAGATTGAAGATTGAAGATTGAAGATGGAATGAAACATGGCGTTACATGCAGCTCAAGTGTTCAGCCAATGCTTAATGAATATGTAATCGTGCAACGCTGAGGCGACGAGAGCAGGGCAGGGTCAGCTGTTTTCCCCCCATTCTTGGGGGTGATTCTATTGGGGTGGTAGGAGTGGGTGATGCGTGGGCCGGTGTAGTCATTGATGCGTATTGTCGAACTTCCTGAGGGTTAAATCCCCTCTGTCTATGGATATAAAGTCAAAATCCTCCCCCTCTAGATGCATGTTGTAGTCTAGTTATCCATTAACTTTGCCTGGCTGGCTGGCTGGCTGGCTGGCTGGCTGGCTGGCTGGCTGGCTGGCTGGCTGGCTGGCTGGCTGGCTGGC
>QKMV01002506.1:0-13175 GCA_003287335.1 Lednia tumana
AATTTGAGAACCTCTTTCAGGCATCCAATTAGGCACTAGATAGTGACTAGAAGGTAGTAAGGGCCAGTTTTACAACTTTTCTTAACCTCGAGTTAAGAGGAAATCATCAGAAACAAAATTAATAACATGCATGTGATTCGCTGTTGCCATGGCGATACCAATTTAATCCTAGGAATAGTGATTAACTCAAAGTTAAGAAAAGTTGTAAAACTGGCCCTAAGTAGAACAACTGGTTTAAAACTGGTCCCGAATAATTCAGAGCCGGACCGGCAACATTTTATTTCCATCAACCTAATTTCGTTCTGGAAAATGAAATCCGATTTTTTCCCCAAAGTTGTATAAACACCGAGGAAAATAGTTATGTGCCACAAATTTTGGGTTTGATGTCATCGCTAGGTAATAGAATTCAGAAGTAGTACGGCTACTACATTTTTCATGTTGAAAGGAAAAGAATACCTGCTTTACAGCTTGCCAATGGGGGTAGAAATAAAACAAATTGGAGCCATTTGACATGTGGGCTTAAGAGGCAAAGCTGAAAGCCCTAAAAGAGAGATAAAGACCAAACGACTAGCTTTGAGGTAAACCAGGCTTCAATCTATTCTACTTCACCCATTCTTTGGTATGTAAGTCTTTGAAATCGTTTACTTTCTTAACCTTGCAAATACTGTAGTGAATTCTGCCTGCAACTGCTGATATTAATGCATAGAATTAAAATTTGCAGGAAAGAAAGATTTAAATTAAAAAAAAATGTCTTGCTCCTAATCTTAGCATTAGTTTGCACGAAAACTGTTTTACAAAGTGAATAAAAATGCTAAGAAGTCCACTGGAAGATTCCCAGAATTTTGCAAACTATACTGTCCACTTCTTCAAGGACTTCTATCTTTTAGGGGACCAAGTACTTGGCATTCTTACTCAGTTTATAACACAGTCTTTCGAAAACGTTTAAATTGTAAAAACCTTGTAACGCTTGAAACCGGGCAAATAAGCTCTAAGAAAAGTATATAAAAAATAAAAATAAAGTCACTCTAAATATCAAACTAGAATTGAACTATTAGATGCTATATTTTATTAGGTGAGCTGTACATTGAAAAGATTTAATACAACATAGTCTATTCCAAATAAAAAACAAACGACTACCTGCAGCTTTTCTGCAAAAAGCTGATTTTACCAAACTATCTTTTAAACTATCTTTTAAACTATCTTTTAAACTATCTTTTAAAGTTTCATGAAACTACCCAATCACATGACGTGAATTCCAGTTTTTCTTTCGTAAGCCGCGATGTAAAATTATTCGACAGACAACGAACGGGCAAAGGCGAGACAGTTTTGGTCGTACTGTAGAGCGAGTGAGCCAAGAGACAATTTAATAGGAGGGGGTTAGCAAGATTGCCTCGCAAGGCGCCCCAGGGGATTGGGCAAAGAAGGTTACAGATAATCGTGTTGAAGAGGGCCGACCGTTTATAGTTAATTAAGAAGCTAGCTTGCTACTAAATTAACTCTATAGCTACCTTGAATTTAACAGCCTTTTTTCCCAACAAGATTCCACACAAAAAGTAATCACAGGTTTTTAAAGTTTATTTTTTCAGATGTTTATTCAATAAACAACACTCAAAAAGGCTTAAACCGAAGTCAATAAGGACTTTTGAAAATGTAACCCCATAAGAAAAGCATTAAACACGCCATTTTAATCGTCTCTGCTATAACTTTTTGAATGTAGTATACTTACGATGGGTAACGGGTTTATTTTTAACACCTAAATATTTAAAATAAAATATGTTTAATCTCTGCCAGTGTATCAGTAATTGAGGACAAAAGAACAGTAATTTTAGGCCATCCTGTATATGTTCAGTGCATCATTAATCATCATTAATAGGTTTTACATCCTAAGTCATTGACCTATGACAATTTCGCATCCATATTAACTGGATTCTATTTCGAGTGATCGAAATCATGAACTAGGTCATGATCTATCTTTTTCTACGATACTGGATGACCTGCAATATTGGATTATCAAATCACACTGTGCCCATAGGGGAATTAAATAGCAATGATGTAAGGCAGGGATCAGACAAAGCAGATGTGAGCATAATTAAAAATCACCGGACCGTAACCTTTGATCATACAAATGAAGCAGGAAGGAAGTCTTTAATGTTAAACTCCCATTGTCTATTAGTTCCTCGTGTAGCATGGCATTTTACTTTCTACCCGGTTTCAAGTATTTGATATCAGTAGATTTATTAGAAGTTGGGAGTGGGCTCGTTGTCATGTCTTGTTTAGGATGTTTGTTTGATCAATAAACCAAACTTGTCACTCAACGATGCAAAATATTGGAGAAATTTCTCTTGTGTTTGACCTAGAAAATAACAATTGGCTCGAGAAATACGAGGAATATTTCGTTAACACACTTCAGCTGTCAAAAGTAATGCTAGAAGCAGGAAAATTTTAACTGTGTCTCAAGTTTTAGGCCCTTGGAGTTCTTTGCGTTTTCCTACAAGATAATTAATTCATTCCATTCAAGGCTCGAAAATACCACCAATGGAATATGATGTGCAGATTAATTATTTATACCTCTGCTGGCTATAGCGTTGAAGATAGCCTATGGTAGTAAGCAAGAGAGATGGAGATGAAAGAACAAACTAGTTCTTAAATTTTTGAGACTCATATCTCCTGACTAATTTCATAGTTAGCGAAACGTTGGCAGTTTAGTTTCAGTTAAGTTTTCAGCAGTTTAACCAAATTATTAACAGTTTTTTTAAAAACAAACTAGTTCTATTCAGGAGCCAAGTTTTTAAATATCCTGCCCCAATCAGCCCTAAAGGGCTGCCGTAAATGCTCAATTTGGGGCTTTTAGGATAGCCATAACATAAAAATGGAAGTAAATTTGAAAAAAAAAACTTCCAAAGAGACTGATGTTATTTTTTGTCTACAACTTCCTTGCTTACTGTCATAGGCTAGCTTCAGTGATGGAGCCAGCAGAGGTATTCAAAAATAGGTCGGATCAAGGTTTCTTGCGCGGCTCACCATGTTACAGCATAGACGCTAAACCGATTTCTCTCGAGGGAATCTGCACTCTTAAAAAGTACAGGCCTCCCTTTGGATCTCACTGCACCACCCTAATCTCACTGCTCTTACCCTCATACTTTGTTATCGCTAGTATTTTAATCACTGTTAACCGTTCGATGAGATCAATTATCTACGTGTATGGAACGCAGTTAAGTTACAGTTGATTACAGTCTGCCTTGTTCCATTCTAACTGTAGCAGTGATTAAATCCTTAACTACTTTCCCAGAACACAATTAACTTGATTAATCAAGATCAGCTTTGTGATTGATTGATTGATGATTGGTGTTTAACGGCTTACTCAACCTACCACCCTGTGGAATTTGTCTTTTGGCATCGGCGAATGACAGGGTGATAATGAGGGTGATGATGAACCTACCAGGGAAGAGGGGAAATCTGGTGCCGACATATAGCACATGCCTGTTGAAAAGCACCAAGGGGACCACGGCTTAACGTCTCTTTCGAAAGACGGTACAACTGCAACAGGACAGTGCAGATTCCTCTACTAATCTGTGCTGTCGAGAGGTTGATGGCAAGAGAAGTGCCGCTGCTGTACCAGCTTCAAAACCCTCCAAACAGAATTGGGGTTAACATTTTTAAGACTTGTATTGTCTAATTTCAGCACTAGTTTTCCAAAAAAACTGTTACTTAATGGGTTAAATAGCAGTTTGTTTGTTAGAAGTTTTCAGCAGTTTAACCCATTTACTAACAGTTTTTTTGAGAAATAGGTATTGGTAATAATGGTCACCCATCCAAAATGTTCCACCCCCCACAATGTTGCTTAACTTGGCTTTGCCAAGATTAATTTAGCTAGGGTGCACAGGAGGCCATCGTGATTCCCTAGTTAGTAGCGCTAACTTTCACACACAAAAAGAAACATTTGAATGTAATTGATTGAATCAACAATGCCATGCTAAAAATAGTCTGTTGATGTGGGATCAAGATAAAACAAGGGGGAGGGGAGGCCAATAAATCGCTTGCCACGGAATAATTAGAGACATGCGATGGAATAAATCACAGGGATTATTGATCTAACAATGTCTTCGGCCACAGCTTTTCGAGACGCTTTGGCTGAAAGCATGCAAGACTGGCATGAGAAACAGTCTGGAGATCGAAGATAGCAAAGGAATTAGCATGGGTTTAGCTCTTTATTGTGATACCTTGCGGTTATGAAATGCATCATTGATTTTCTTTGTTACCGAAAACACTGCTTCAGGGGTTAAGGACTTGTTTTATCATTAACAGAGTGCTTCTAACAAGAAATGAAGTAGGTGAACATTAATTAGTGCAACAACTAAAGCAATAAACAAAAACAAGCCAAGGGCCAGCAAACTTTCAAAATAAGTCTTAGATTGATTATTTTGGGAAAGAAATTGCTGAGAGATGAATAAGAACTGTCAATAAAACTAAGATTGTTAAGATTGCAAAGTTGACACGAGTATAAAGAAATTAATAAAAATGTCAAAGCATTTTGGTTCAATTTTCCTTGCGAGATCTACCAGTCACGTAGATTAATTCACTTTCGGAATATCATACCATATTAAGCTTTTTTTTTTGTAAGCTGGAGGTCCGGGGTTCGTGTCCTTGAGTAGGCAGGTATTATTGAAGTGATATTAATATTCGTCAAATTAATACTAGCCGTGTAAATGGCTTTGGTTTTCTATTCCTTTTCAAATGAAGAAGATAATTTAAAAATAGAAAATAAAATAGCTACCTAAAATATACTTGGGTGTTAACTTTGAGCTTGCAAATTCTTTAACTCTGAATGGAGGTTAAAATTCTCGAGTCAAATTCAATGCTGGCAGTAGCAACTCAACTTACAGTAGCAATGGACAAAAAATTAAATCAGAACTGGAAAAACTCAAAATACAGAAAACTGATGACAGACAGGAGTCAACATTGGGCTCGCTGACCTCATTTGACAGTCTTGGCAATAAGGCCCGAGTACCGCTGACTGATTTATCTCAATAAAGCAGTGGGCCATTAATCGAGACTTTTACAGCGTATAATGAAACCAAGCCGTCAAAAGCATTCACGCTAAACTACTAAGACCGTTCTAAAAAGCCGGAACCCTTCATTATTGATTGCTCCCTTGTTATTTAATTAAAATGTCAGCCATCAACCTTTCCCGGATCATTAATTAAATGTCACTTTAATGTCAACTCGTAAAATGCAACAATTTCATCAAAATGGCTGGCGGATAAAAAGACAGGGTTGCTTCTCTTGTTCACAGATTGCACGGATTTTTTTCCGGACGTGATTTCCTGAGGTCAGCTGAGATGGATGTAAGAAATTGGACAAGGGAATTGTTAGAGGTTTGTGTGACTGACAAATATGCAGGCATCTTATATAAATTAAATGGTACAAAACTATGTATAAAACAATTGGAAAGCGAGGTTCCTATTTGGAATCGTCACAAAAGAATAAAAGATATTCCAACTTTCAGCAAAGGTCAGTTTCATCAAGTGGTTTCCACTCAGACATAATAAAGGGTAGAGGTAGGTAGAAACTTTCCTGAAAGGTTGCTCTACCTAGAATTTTTCCCAGATAATCTATTGAGGTCAGCAATAAAAAAAAAGTAAGTGGGACTTTGTCAAAGCAGTGAATAGGACCGCGTTGGAAAACAATACCGGTACTGCCTCTGTAGCTACATAGTCAAAATTGAACAAAAAAACTCTTCGTTAAAGCAATCTCATATTTAGAGATGCTCAGCACCAGATTTCTACTTCAAACATGTACATTCACTCAATATGACCTCTATTTAATTTATTTTTGAGGGCACAGCTCCTAAACCCCATTTTTTGTATTAGTCGTAAGTTTTGTCTTAGATACCTTTTTTAGCCAAAATATCGGATTTTTGATCCAAAGCCGAAGGTTTATTCACCTTTTCTGTCACAAATTAACCACTGAATAAACCACCACCTAAAAATTTTTTAAGATTCATGTCTTCAGTCTAAGTTCAGCACTAGTTTTCAAAATACTGTTAGTAAATGGGTTAAACTGCTGTAGCTTCTAGCAAACAAACTGCCAACGTTTCGCTAACTCTATTGAAAGCTTCCTCAGAGCGATTGTTTGTTATAAGTTCTCAGCAGTTTAACCCATTTACTAACAGTTTTTTTGGTAACCACCACCTACTTTTTGCCAAAGCCAAATTCCCCCAAACTAGTTAACAAACACAAAATCTGAGTTTAAAATTACACCCAAATTACCAAAAGGTCTAAATCATCCACTTTCAACACAAAAAAACGACTAAATTTGGGACCGAACATCTTAAACTTTAACACACACACTGAACACACAAAAATCCACAAACACGATAAAAATGATCCCGATCCCATTTCCTTCCCTGAACATCCACTAACTCCTCTCCCTCTGTAGACTATATCCCCTGGGGAGCCCAAAGTTATGTGTGTATTCGCTACACGGTGATCTAAATAATTCCACGCTATTCACTTATTCACCCGTGCAGCGAAACAGCCAGTCACATTTTGTATCTACTTACTGCTAGCGTAAAGAAAAATACTGGCTAGGCAATAACTTTTTCCCCCAACCACCCTTTTTCTAAAGTCTAAGTACACCCATATAGTGCAGTTAGGGTGGCTTCAGGGATGGGGTAAAAGCATTGGGAGAGGGTGATGGCCCCTAGGGACCCTGGATATGAGCTAGGGTAGCCAGGGGATACAGAAGGTAAGGGAGAGATATGAGCTTGATTCTTTCTGGATGAGGAAGTAGAAAAGTGTAAAAAGGATGAATTTGTGTCTCGCGAGTGTTTTTATGTGGAGTTTACGTGTTGGAGCGAGTTTGGTATTGGATTCCAGTTCGGTTGATGTCGCGGGATGTTTTCTGCATTGCTTTTTTGCAGTTGGAAATGTTCTTAGTGACTTGCAGTTGGAATATTTTTCTATATTTTCCCTGTGAAATAATTTGAAATAGCCTGCAGTCAGGCCTGGTTTCACAACTTTTCTTAACCTCAGGTTATCCTAAGAACCTATCCTAAGAGGTAATCCTAAGAACAAAAATTAATTCCCTGGAATTGATTGGCTGTTACCATGGCAGTAGCAACTTACTCCAAGGAAAAACTCTTAACTCAGAGTTAAGAAAAGTTGAAGTGGAGTCCGTATTTTACCAAGAGTTGATCAAATTTTTGATAAACTGCCCAAAAAATCAGCTTTTTTAACTAATATGGGTGCAGAGTGTCAAAAGGCCAGAATATTTTGCTTGGATTGGAGTAGAAGGCCTTATCAAAACAGAAAAAATTGTAAGAATGGAGAAATAAGGTTGTGAGAGTTTGTTTGTTAGCAGTTCTCAGCAGTTAAACCCATTTACTAACAGTTTTTTTGAAAACTAGTGCTGAGATTAGGCAGAAGACACGAGTCTTAAGAATTTAATAAGGTTGTGGGCGTTTCGGCAAGTGCCTCTAATTAATCATTACAACAAACTTTTAATTGCTTAACACACAATTGAAAGACCAATACGCATTAACGTGAAAAATATGAATATCACTTCAAAAATACCTGCCTACTCGAAGACTCGAACACCCAATTAGGCCGTTATTTTCGAAGTGATATCAACATTCTTCACGTTAATACCAGCCGTGCAAACGGCTTTAAAAATTCGTAATCCCAATAACCCTGTCTCTCTCCAGCCGAATTCCAAAGAAATTCACCGAACCACAACCCCCCAGGCAAATTCGTGGCGCGCCGCAAAGTGCACCCCCCCGCCGCCGCCGCCGCCGGGTCCCAGGTGTGCCACTAGCACAGGTAGCACGCTTGCCAATAACTCGTGTCCGAGCCAATATCCCCGACCGAGTCCCCCCCCCGGGGCTCATTTTCCGGCGTGAATAAATGATGCGCTGGCCAGGCAGGCGGCAGGGAGGGAAAACACACACGCGGGACGACCGCAAGCCAGACGTGACCTGTTTGCCAGACTCGCATGCCGAACAGATGTGCACGTGAATGTCTGATGGGACAGGACGGTGCGGGTCTACCTGGGGTGCCGAGCGTCTTGGTTCTAGCCGTGCTGCGCGCTAAGCGGCCTCCAATAGACCTATTCCAACCAAGAAAAGAATTCTAGATCTACCTACTAAGAAAAGCCACTTGGGTTGTGATTGCCTGATCCTGCCCGAGTTAAATGTCAAAGCCAATTTGATACAAATTTGGGTATTTGATGCAAGTTGGCTTTGGCATTTAACCCAGACAGGATAGGGAAATCACAACCCAAGTGGCTTTTCTTAGTAGGTAGATCTAGTATTATTTTCTTGGCTGGAATACGTCTATTGGTGGAGAAAAAGCTTTTCTGGTTGTAAATTTCTTAAGATTCATGTCTACACTCAATTTACTGGGAGAGCATACTTTTACGCCAGGGGCGATGGTGGCAGTTAGCACAGGAAGGTACAGCGGAGAGCCTATTTTGTAGGTGTAATGCAGTATGCTCTCTCACTGTATAGACTATATCTACTTAAATTTGGACAAATTCTGACTTTAAAAATGACACAAATTAAAAGTAAATGTGCATTTGTGATCTAGAAGCCCTCCACCCCGAAATTGTACAGCGAATGCAATCTGGATGTTAGGCATTCATGAATCTTAACGATTTTTATAAATTCAGATTATCAAAAAACAAGTAGATAAAAACTGGGTGAAAATGCTAAAAAGTTCACTAAAAGATCCCCACCGTTTCGCAAACTATTATGTCCCCTTCTTCAGGTGTCTCTGTAGTTTATTAACAGTTCTTTATAAAACTAGTGCTAAAATTAGGAACCAGACATACGTCTAACGAATTGGATAAATTGAGATGCATTCCGCGTTACCTTGACGATGGACTCGGACTCGAGCAGCGTCTTGAGCGGGCTGGCGACGGCCTGGCACGTGACCAGGTCAAACACGTACGCGGCCCCCGTCGCCGTGCCGACCTGCACCAGCGTGAGCTGACCCTTCACCCCTAGGTTGATGCCCTCGCAGTCAAATGTCACCGGCTCGCCCGCCGCTACCAGATCGTCGATGATTTGGCCGGCTTCTTTGGCGGACGCTATCAGTCGAGCGCTCTGGAACAAATGATCAACATATTGTTTATTTCAAAGACTGACTGTGTAGATGATGGACAAGTGAAAAGGCTTTTTTGAGTCGGTCAATGCCGTGGGATCAATGCTTTGCGTATGAAATTAAATATCCTTCGGTGTTTTAAGAATATTAAAATCACTTCAAAAATACCTGCTTACTCGAGGACTTGAACCGCGGACTTTTGCTTACCGGGCAAATGCTCTACCACTGAGCTAAGCAAGGTACGGTATTTCGGGAGTGATTTTAATCTATATGAGTGGTAGAGATCTAAAGGTCCAAGGTTCAAGTCCTCGAGTAAGCAGGTATTTTTGAAGTGATTTTAATATTCTTAAAATAAAAATAAAATTTGCTTTAATTTTGACCCCATTTATAGCTTAAATTTGTCAATATAATAAAACAATGGACAAATAGAATAAAAGGAGTTCCAGAATCAATTATCCTTGTGGAATCAGTGCTTTTTTACGGCGTTTAAAATCCCACAGTGTTGATTGCCTCTGGAATGCTAGTGGTCCATTTGTCACTAGATACGGTTTTAGAGGTTTTTGCAGCTTACGCTTGTTCGTTTTTTCGATATCTTTCGGGAAAGAATTAGTGAATGATTTAGCTCTCAGCCACTGGACCCTAAGCCCGTTTATGTATCTTACAGAAATCCGTTCTAACGTCCTTTTACCAGCAAGCATATAGTTGATGACGAGATCTTTTACCACGGAAACAGGGTAAAGTTACAGAATGTAGAATAAGTTCTTATCGTTTCAAAAATTTCTGTCTCACAGAGGACTTGAACCACGAACCTCCAAATTTGAAATCTCGTGCTTTACCAATCGACAAACTGAATGTGATTCACGGGAACTGTTCAGTGCCATGCAGTTGCCATGTTAGCAAAAGGTCGGGGATTCGAGTCCTCGAGTAGGCACGTATTTTTGAAGTGATTTTAATATGCTTCAAATTGAATGTAACTTTTTTTATACTCAAAGATTAGGTGAACTAGGGGTTGACAAGACTGTACGTTTGCATTTGCAGTGCATTCGTGGTCTTGCTACGGCCTGTGGAACGGTTTTTTAGTACCGAGTGCAATTCGCTGATCGCAATTTGCAAGCTCCGCGCAAAGATTTAGTATATTTTAAAGAAAATGGATGCTTCACTAAACTAGGTACAGATTTTACCTTCACATCAGTTTTGCAAAAGAACCTAATCTTAAGTGTAATTGTTACAGTATTCATTGTTTCGAAAACTTAAGTGAACGCGATAGTCGTGGCGACAGTGTGCCTACCTTGAAACCGAGAAGTCTCGGGTTTAGGTGACCGGCTAACCTGCCCAAGTGATTTTCCGTGATTTCCCACGACAACTTCAGAGTGCACATGCTGGCATAGTTCCTTTAATATAGGACACAGCTTTCTACTCACTAGCTCGCTTTCCCTTTCCTGCCCATCATCCCGAAAAGAGAAAGAAAGTAACAAAGATATTTCAGTAGACCTGTGTCATAAGGTCTGCAAGAAATATTTGTTGACATTTTATATTTTGATATGTTGTCTTTAGAGACATGGCAAGTAGAAATGTAGTGAATTCTGATTTTGTGAACTTCTGTTGTTTATTTATGAAGTCCCTAGTTAGTGATTGTCATGCCAAATGGATTTATGGCTGTGAGTTGAGGGGGACATAAACCCTCAGAGCTTCAGTTCTATCTTTTGTGGCTTCTCTGGGCAAACAAGCTGTCACTAAATCCATATTAGGTTTACACGTATGATATCACTCTGAACTGAACAAAGTCTAGTTGAATTATCATACATTCTGTAAGAGCCAAAAAAAAATGTACCCCCCTATTATTAACAAGTCAAGTGCTACAAAATGTGACCTAAGTACTGCTCTGAAAAAAGTTATGTTGAAATTTTAGTATAGTTGATTGCCTAGGGGTTGCATGACTTCAGTTAATTCGTCATCAGAATAGATGATAAACTAAACCTTCAGTTGTAATCAGATGTAAAACATGAATTTATACCATGCCAATCAACACTAATGTCATGCTTGAAGATTTACGAACGGTGGGTGATAAAGCAGGAGTGAACTCTGCAAGACTAAGCTTCAATTACATTGCGGAATGACTACTAGGGCTTCATCAAATGGAAGCATCTAGTTATCAAGTTACAGTCAGAATACAAACTCCATAATGCCTGTTTATCCCCTATATACATAATCTTCACATACTGTTGACAACAGACTTATGTCAATAATGGAAACAAAAGAATTGAAACCATGTTTGTTTATGACCAAGAGTCCACTTTGAATTGTGTAATCTTGAGTGAATGATTTACGACACCTAGAATGTACCAACCAATTGAATTGTGCATTGATTAAATAGGAACTTGAAACTTGATCCAAGAGATTAAAGTAGGTATGGTAGTCATAAGCTAGAACATGGCTTTATTGAAGGAAGTTCTCTCACAGAAATCTTATTTCCGAGACTGTTGCTGACAGTTTCTTTTAACTGGGTGTAACAAAGGTATTATAAAAAGTCAACTTCGATAGAATGTCTAATTCGCGTATGCAGTAGGTACACACATCCTTATTCTGTGACAGGTAAGTAAGAATGTCAGAAATTGATGGTAGCAGTAACCGATCTATGTGGATGCGCAGTGCAATGTAGACCTTGGAAACTCATTGACCATTGCCTAAGCTCACAAGTCATATAATTAAAAATTATTTGTCCAACAACTTTTCTTACCTGTAATACTTTCAGCTTCCACGTCTCTCCACCAGTCGTAATACCGTTGCTGTGCAAGTTACGATCCTTTTCCGTATTGTCCGCAAGAGTTTTCATCACCAGATTGTTGATTCTTTGCTTTAAACTCTGGTTATTAGTTGCAGGTACCGTTTGGTTATTGTTGGCGTTGTCAGCAATTTCGTTCTCAGGTGTTCGTGTGGGAGGAGAAATTATCGTAGAACGAGTCACTTCTCTAGCAGGGGAGTTGTGCTGGTTCAGCCTATTGTTGACGTCGTTGCTTCTAGTCGCAATTAAGGTCACTAAGTTGGATTGGATATTGAAGATGTCGGAATTCATTTTTAAAAAGGTAGCAAGGTCGGATGTGGTTTTAAAGATGCAAGACCATTCGTGTTGTGAGAATCTAGCCGTTGCCATCGAAAACAATTGATCAACTAGCATTGGTCCTTTTATGTCAATGCACTTTGTGAAATAGTCAAGAAGACGGGATGTCGCTTCGGAATTTATTTTGACCTCTTCAATTTCTTGGAAAGGTAAGTGTTCCTTGCCTTCAAATTCTTTTAGGATGACAGCTTCATCTTTGACAACGAATGCTTCTGGAAATCGACATAGGAAATCATGGAATTCCTTGACATGTTGACCTGATATGTGTCTTACTTCTGGAGATGCTTGAGAGCGGTGGCCTAGGAGACTTTTGATTGGTACTTCGGTGCCTTCGCCATATTGAAGTAGCTTATGACAAAAGTATTCGACCGCCTCTTGAGCATAGTCTCGCTTCCCGCTAATGTATTTATTAGCGCCGTTTGTTTCATCTTCTTCGGAAGAACTCGAGGTAGAGGAGAAAGCGTTTACGAATACGTAGTCACCGTCCAGGGAGAATAACGATGGATACTGGGACAAAAATTTTCTGAGGCCAGACTGTGATCCCCCGGCGATTTGTCTCATTTCTTTCGTGAAGCCTTTGGCCCCAAATTGGCAACTTAGATCGTGTAAAGTTCGAGGACCACCCTTGTCCATTAGCCTTTCAAAAAAAAACAGAAGTGTCAGATTCCTCACCAGTTCGTATTCGGTGCTGTCCATGATGTTTGATTGATTGTGGTTGCTTAATTATTGTTTCTTGTCGAACTGGCTGGACCATGAGGTGTTAAATCACGCAGGAATCTTCTTATAGAAGTCCCACGGAGGACTTCGTTAATTTAGGACATCTTCACATGCCGACATGTTGCATTCCTTCGCCCATATGACGTAGCACTACGAACATCAAAGTAAACAATCGCATGAATATAACCGGTAAGTATACCAAAATAGTAATAAATAATTATATTTTTTGTATAAAAAGA
>QKMV01002507.1:0-13174 GCA_003287335.1 Lednia tumana
AGTGCCACAGGGCCAGTTGTCATTACAGTGCGTTGTTAAACACCGACGCCAATAGACCAGTGCCACAGGGCCAGTTGCCAATACAGTGCGTCGTTAAACACCATTATATAGGGTAGTGTAAATTTCACGCGAACTTCATTTTTCGCAAATCTGATACACGTTTGAGAATGGAAGGGAAACGGAACGGGAAATACTTGGCTCCGATCGGCGAACCGAATCCGGTCGGGAGCTCCTCCAGCTGAGCTAACCAGCACACGTCCCTCTCGCTTTGCTGGATAGGTAAGGAGAATGTCTCCACTGCTGAATTTGCCTGCCCAGCGCAATAATTTCACGATCTAGATGCAAAAATAAGTGTTTCATGGTTGTAGCACAACCATGGAAATATTTCACGTCTCCCCAGCTGGCAGACTCACGCCTCGCCACTGGCTTTGATGCGATGCTAAGTTTTGCGTTTGGGGGTGTGCCGTTGAATATTCGTCTCTGATTAGTGCCGTTTATGGCCGGCGCTCGGGGCGCCATTGTGGGGCGCGGCGCGTCTGCGTACTCTTCCGTCTGCCAAGACCTAACGACACTCGCGTTGTTCGTTTGTCTTGCACGAAAGCACACTAACCTGCACACTGTTCGATTGAGATTCGTTAGTATTTGTCGCACGTGCCATAAATACAAAAAAATGCTTCTCTTCGAACTTTAATAACGTTATCTGTTGCCAAGGATTAAACTTTTTAAAGCCAAATACACGACTAATTATAATTTTAAGAATATTAAAATCACGTCAGAAATACCTGCTTACTTGAGGACTTGAACTTGTACCTTGCTTAGCTCAATGGCTAGAGCATTTGCCCGGTAAGTAAAAGGTCCGGGGTTCAAGTCCTCGAGTAAGCAGGTGATTTTAATGTTCTTAAAACGTTATCTGTTCTTTATTTGAACGGATAATTGTTTCTGGACTACAAAAACGTATGATTTTTGTCTTTATGTTGTAATTATTATAATTATTATGTTGGGCGTAACATTACCTGAACTCCGTGGTTATTAGCACCGGATTTTGTCTCTTTGAATTGTTTTGGAGTAACAATGCAATTTAAAAAAAAGAGAACAATTCGACATTTCAGCACGTGCTAAATCGACGTGGTACGTCATTACTCAATATTACGCATCTCTGACGTTTATCCGGCCAATCCGGTGGCTTTCGTGATTAAAGAGCAACGACAGCAGCCAATAGCAATCGTATGTGACGTCACAACTCAATACGGACGGCAGCTGGTCGTTGTAGTACGCCCAATTAACTTCCAATTTGAAAGCAGACCCAATAACCCCTAAATTGCCTTTTACGAAGAAACGAAAAGAAGTGCATACAGTCTACATATCAACCAGAACACATCGAAAGAAAAATATTACTAGAGGCGCGTTCCATATTGCAAGATTTAAGTAAGTGTAGTTTAGTGTCGCAAAAACGAACTACGCTGCTCATAACACAATAACCTCGAAGATAGCGACTGCTTCAGGTTCAAGTTTGGATGGCAATACTGTTATTGTTAGAGTTGGGTCTTTTCTACAGTGACATTTGTGTAACAAAGTCATTTTCAATACCAACTGTAACTTGTCAGATTTCAAACACAGCTCGTTTGGTTCCATGGTAAAGGTTCTGGTAGGTTCAAGGGTTGGCTACAGTGAAGATGGCCAAATAATGCTAATCTACCTGGCTATGATCTATTTACCTGCTGTGACTGAAGATTTCCAACGTTTTTTTGTCTTCAAGTATTATTATGTCGGGTTTAATGGTGCCTCATCTGCGTGGCCATTAGCGCCGGTTTTGCCTTCAAACGATTGCAAATATCTATTGCAAGGTTTCCTGAAATGATTATTACGGTATTTACGGTAGTCTTGGAGGGACTAGCGATTAAGGATGGGCTTATATTCTGGGAATTCTGCCAATCAGAAATACCTTCGAATTCGTTTAGCCGCCAGCATTTTCGCTGGTAACTATGGCAGGTACGCTAGAAACAATCATTGGCCTTGCGTACTTACATTTGTTATTACTGCCTTCACCCGGATTCATTGCGCTCTTGCACAAACATCACCGCATAACATATATTTGTTTGTTGGGAAAGGAGCGTGAAATCGGACTTTAAAATTTAACGTCAGTTAAATTTGCTTGTTAAAAAATGATGGGAGAAGGAGTTTTGGCTACGAGTGGTTGTGAATTCACTTTGATTGAAACAAGATCTTACATACCAAGGCACAGGCAAATATTTGACGGTTTTTAATTCCTAAAAATAAAGTGTATTTGGCCCCTTACGTTCTTTGAAAAGTTCCGCATTGGTTGTGCATCGGTAACAAAGTTGTAATAAGTGCTAACCCGGGTAGTAGAGGGTAGTTCTGGTAGCGCTGGCCAGTAGTGAAGTTAGCAGCTATTTTAGAACAGGAGGAGGAGACGACTGGAAAGGTAGCGTTATTCCAAGGTAAGGTTCAGTTACTTCACGAGATGTCGAATGATGAACACACAAGTCGCTATTTATTGAGAGGCAAGTGATACAGGGTGATTAGTCGGAAGTGGTGTTAGATGGTGATGGAATGGAGACCGTGATAACACTGCTCGTGGCACGCTGGGCTGGCGAGCGATAGCGGGTAGCTTACTCAGCATTCTGCTGATGCATGTGATCAAAGGTTGCTACGCATAATGTAAATACCAGGTAATAAATGTATGGTTGGTAATTAGATGTAGAAACATGTGTAATAGATTGATCTATTACAAAGTCCCGAAGCCCGTCTTTGATCGTGGTGTGATAAGTTTGTTGCCAATGCCATCGGTGTTCGTGGTCCAGTGTCTTTAGTTTGTTGTCCCTAGAGACGGAAGAGACGGGAGTTTTACCCCTCAGCCCGGACAGAGCTCAATAAGTCTCAGATTGTCGCGACCTGGCGTGGCCAGACATCTCAGAAGAGCTTAATAGTTCAAAACTGTCCGAAACGCAAAGTGCCTAAACTCCGTTCGGGGTTGAGAGTTCAGCGGCAAATGTACTCGTCAAAGGAGGTATCCCGTGGGCTTTTTGAATAGGCTGTCAATCAATAGAGGGTATGTGGTGTGAGAGGGTCTGTGGTGAGCCTAATGGCTAGTGCAAAGGTTGTCACTTGTCATCTGGAAAGGTTTAGAGAATGTAACTGGTAAGTAAACATTTCAACGAATGAAGAATTCACAACACATACCCTCTAGTGATTGACAGCCTATTTAAAAATCTCACGGGATAGCTCCTTTGACGACCACATTAGCCGCTGCACTTTCAAGCCCGAGCGTTCTGTAGTCTCGAAAGATGCTCGCTGCCATAAATTCTTGTTTCCCGTGTGAAATCCAACAGGAAACATAAATTCTTGTTTCCCGTGTGAAATCCAACAGGAAACATAAATTCCCGTCCAAGAGAATCTTTCGAGGCTTTGGCACCCTGGAAAGATAAATAATGATCACAAGCCGCGTGTCTCCAGCCGGTTGTCGAACTCGTGATTCCCTGAATGGCCGCTCGTGGCGTTGACCAGTACTTTTTGGTGTCGTTCCAGGTACTGACAGCGCTCCTCGCGGCGACTGCGATAACTGCGCGACCGGACGGCTTCGAAGCGTCAACAAACACCCGGCAGGGCGGCGACCATCAATGGCAGTGAGTTTCCTCTACCGTCCGCTACGCGACGCTGGCCGGCACGCATGCGCAGTACCTATTCATAGGTGTCACGTGACGTCACGGGCAGTGCCGAAGCGTGGGCTTAGTCAGAAAATAATTTTTATACGGGGTCGTGAAACGCAAGTGAATTAGGGTACCAAGCCCGCAGATTTCAACCTGGATCACGACAGTATCGAGCTGCCTTGTCTTAAAAGGTTTTTTGTTTATCATTATGAACCTGCGATCATTGGATGCAGCGAAAATGTCGATCAGTCTCACCTTGAAGCTCTCGCTGCCTATCGATTCGTGCATGACACGTTCCTCAATAGGCCACTTACAAAATGCCATTTCAGAGACGAGAAAAATTTGTTTGACAATGCATTTCTTATGGGAATAAGTTTTTATTTGGCCTTATTGACTCTGGATCAAGCCTCTTTGCAAGTCGTCTATAGATCACATTCAAAAAGTCATTCCTGAGACGATTAAAATCGTGTGTGCAATGCTTTTCTTATGGGGTTACATTTTAAAAAGTCCTGATTGACTCTGGATTAAGCCTTTTTGAATGTTGTATATTTGTATTGTGTTAAGATTCGATAGTCTTTCGTTCAAAATCCTAAAACTCTCTCATTACATTGATAATACGAAAAAGATATTTCTCAAAAAATTGCGTGTCCCTTGTCTCCCGTAACGCTTCGCCACTGGTCACGGGACACTTTGTGTCACGCACATGGCCGCGATGCTTCACCCAGCTGAAGCGTAAATTCTAAAAGTATTAAACGGCTATTAAATGCATGGATCACCGGTGTATATGATTGGTTCAGAGTGCATTTTCTTTGCGCTGGTCGTAACAGCGGCGATTTCTGTGACACAACGAGGTCTAGTGAAGCGCAAACTAGTGAAACACTTCCAGTGGGGCGCACTGAATTGCGCACTGCCCGTTGTTCGCGAAAACCTTTCACCCGCTTTCTAGTAGTTTGTAATTATTTCTTACTTTGGTGTCATCGGGTGGGAGCTTAAGAGTTAAAAATCGCGAAAGCAGAGTCAAAAAACACTGAAGATTCAGTCACGGTAGCAAACGATGTTCAGAAAGTTTAGAATTGGGTGGCGAACTTAACTGCTGCCAACCCTTGGACATACCAGTGAACTTACCATTATAACCAGTTTTTTTTTGCATATTTCAAGACGATTTTTCATGATTATAAGGACAACAAATAGACAACATTCAAAAAGGCTTAATCCAGAGGCAATAAGAACTTTTTAAATGTAGCCCCGTAAGAAAAGCATTACACACACGATTTGAATCGTCTCTGGAAGGAATTTTTGACTGTGGTCTATTGCGCTTTATATCATTGAAATGTTGTGTAACTCGTTATACTTTTGCCCAAATGCAAAAGAAGAGCAGATATCTGATTGGGTGGGGGCAGGATTTTTTGTGAGGGGTTGTTATATTCTAGCAAAGGTGGAACAAACTTTGATTAGCACCTATACTCGGTCACAAGTAAAGAAGGCAAACGCTGAGAACCGAAAACATCAATTGCTCCCAATCTTTTAAGTTTTTCTTCTGTAGCTGTTGTAGTTCTCTGCTACGTCTATCATCCCCCTATCATTCACCGACGCCATTTGACCAATGCCACATGGCGATGGGTCAAGCGCGTTGGTTAAAACCAATAATCATCAAATGTCGCAAATATTGTCGTTGGAAGTGTTTGTTTGTTTTCATGACTTCCTACTGCGTGACAAAGTTCTAAGTTGGAAAAGGCACTAGTCCCGTGTCACTTCAAGATTCCATCTTTTAACTCTTTACCACCAACTGCTTATTATATAGTCTATCTAAGAACGGGTGACCGCGTGATAATGATAAAATACATCGTAACGACAGCGTAGCGCTGAGCTGCGCTGCTCAGCACTGCGCTGTGGGCAAGTTTTAACAACAACGAATAGGCACAGTTGCCAAAAATGGTGACTCCATACTACCTAGTGCACTTTCTAAGAAGCTTCGTATCACAACGCTTAAGTCCGGCAACATGGCCACAAACTGTCGTGGTTAGTACCACTGGCACCGCTGCACGTGGCATTGTTGGTGGCGCTGAGGAGTTGAAGACAACGAAATGGTTGCACTGAAGCTGCAAGACAAACCTTCGGTGGCAGGCCAGTCGGCAGTGCAGTGCATCGTTGAACGCTGATGAAAACAACATTAAGTTCGTCACGACCAGACGCTCTGGCAGGCTAGTAGACAGTGCAAAGCCTCTTTGTTGAGAAAAACCGCTCCGGAGCTTCTAGCAAGTTCGTAGATGTTATTGACGTATGAACCGACTACAGGGATAACCCCAAAAACTCGCCAGTGTACGAATCGACTTCCGTATTTACCGACTGACTGCAGAATCCAATACCGAACAATTAAAGTTCTTACACAACAAAAAATAGCCCCCAGCTCGATTCGAACCTGAGCTTACTGGATAAGAACAGAAATAAATTTCCAGGACGATTTACATGTCGACAGAGATGAATTTCTTTTGGCTTTTATTTTCCCACAAGCGCAATAGACTCTGGAATGCGAGTCGTCCACACGCTACGAGGCAAACCGGCCGCTCTGAGCATTCAGCAAGGTCGCGATCAGCCAAGTCGCTCTAAGAATACGCGCCGGCGCACTGCTAGCGCACAGTGGCGATGCGAAATGAACTCAACGCCAAAAAAAAACAAGTCCTCTCGATCCCCCCGGCCCCCCGAAATCGCGAAGATGCCGAACTGAAGCGCATGCGCCTTGTTTTAGATGGGGTTCGGTAGACTTCGCGACGGCCGCGCGCTCGGGGGACTTCGGAGACTTCCGCGGACACTTTAACGACGGTGGCCTACGGGACGAGCCTCGCGGACAGAATACGCTCTCTGGACAGAGTCGTGGCGAAGACACCGAGGAAACGGGATGGTTGGCACGCTCCCCTGTGGCACGCTATTACCCTCAGACCCCTACTTACCCGATGATGATGTCCTACCCTTCAGCACGATTCTATCCAATGGCACGCTCCTATCCAATGGCACGCTCCTATCCTGCGACGTGGTACCCTCTAGCGACGTCAAACAACGTTGAGCAAACCGGATGGAACCGATTCACACCGGCCGTCCGGTCTTATCCTCCGACACGAGACGGTCGAAAACAGGAAGACGGGCTGCGGAAATGGAACCACGATGGCCGGAACTCAAATCCCCGGCAGATATTCATGTGGCCCTACTTTGCGCCCTTTGCCGTACCGGTTCCGGAAGAATCGTCGAGCCAGGGAAACTCGACAGCGCCAGGCAAGGTCGATGACAAGAAAGCTTTGCGTACAGTGGCCCGCTCTCTCGTGGAGATCAGAAGAAGCGTGGAGCTCGACGTCGACGCCATCTTGAACCGGAAGTGGGTCGGAGGAAAGCCGCTGCCGGCGTACGGGGCGTTTTTCGTGCATAGGCTTCTGAAGGACGGCGTCGAGGCTGATAGGGTGGCGTCAGAGACGGCAGAAAAAAACAGCACGGATAAAGCCAGTACAGAGGTTGTTATTGCACAAGAAAGCACGACAGAAAAAGTCAACGAAGACAAAGGTAGGGTGGATAAAGTCAAGGCAGATGAAGTCAAGGCAGAATTCAAAGCAGCCAAAGGAAATGCAGATAAAGTACAAATAGATCAAGCCAAGGTATATCAAGTCATTGTGGATGAAATCAAGAAAGCCGAGCTAAGAGAACTTCCAGTCAAGAAGAAACTGAAAGGCACCATGATCATGACCATCAACGGAGCTCTGGAAACCTTCGAAGAAGACGACGATGAAAAAGACGACGATGATAAAGACGACTACCCAGAGGACGAAAACGACGAAAACAGCGACAACGACGACAACGACAATGACGTCGACGTCAGCAAACCGGACGTGGAAGTGACGTACGAAGACGACGCCGGCATCGAAGGTGTTGACGCAACCAACAGCACAGAGCCCAACGACCACACAAAGAGACCTCATGGGCACGGGCCGGGAATCCAGCTGGGATCGGGCTACCCCCTAGGAGTAGGCTTCCCGTTAGGCACCGGTGGCGTGTTTCCAGGCCAAGAAGGCGCGGCTCCCGCATCAATGGGCGTTCCCCAAGGACCGATCATCCGCAGATTGGTCGTTCGTCGCGGGGGTGTCGCCGTGGCGGGGCCTGGAGGCGTGGCCACGGCCGGCCCAGGAGGCGTCGCCATAGTTGGTCCGGGAGGCGTGGCTTACACGCGACCTCAGGGGGTTGCGATCGTCGGCCCGGGCGGGAAAGTAATCGCCCTCTCGGCCAGCGACTCCGAGCCACGTGGTCTCGGCGAGACTGGGGGGCGTATCGTGGCTTACGGGCCGATCGTGTATTTCCATCCTGCTGACGCCTAGCGCTGCCTGGCGGACAGCTGCGATACCTCTAGCATTTTGTTACCAGCGTGATGATGTGGACTCAAATCGTCGGTCACGCCCCTTTCTTGCCGGCGCGCGGGCTCAGTTGGTCTAGTGGCTTTCTACTAAGGCCGTGTTCGAAATGTGCTTTTTTTTAGTAGATACTTGGGACGTGTCCGAATTGTCTCTTTTGTGAGGCCTTACGTCTTTTACTTGGACAAACAGCCGTCTAAACCGACCTGGCAGCGTATTCATCGTTTTAAAAATACATTTTTAGGCGACAATATGGCTACTGTTCCACTCAACTGGAATTTAAATTAAATTCAAATCGAGATCAGGCTAAAGTAGTGAAAGGGACTGCTATCAAATTGATACCCGACATGCTCTATTGGCGTTCACGGAACGTTAAGCGTTAGCTGGGTGGAACAACGGCCATTTTGTTGAACCTCAACAAACGCGTGATGTCTCGTGAATACTAAGAATATATCGGTGATATGATAGAACGGTGACTTCGAAAAGCAGTAGCAAGAGTGACGTTTTACGATCGACGACTTCGATGAATGCGCTGCCAGCGTCGTAGCCATGTGGGTTGTACTTAGTACGTCTCATTTTGCGAATCGTTCAGTATAGTGTTCGAATCCACTCAAGTGCGTACATTTTTTATTTTGGATTTAGGTTCCCAACCCTATTTGCTCTTTTCGATTTCTACGAATTTCGAATACGGGGCCTTCCGAGCCCACGACTTTCGACGCAAGCGAGCATGAAACGCGTTGGTTTCCGAAGCCCCCTGTTTTCGAAGTTCGCTACCCAGTGATCGTTGTGCACGTAGGTCACCGCTAACCGACGCGACGCGGCGCAGCCGCCTCGTCAACTTGTACACCATGCGCGACGGCCTGCTCATCTCGTCGCTCTTCGAGCCCGCGCCGGCGCAGCCCGCGACGCCACAACGCACCCGTCCCACACCCCGCCGCAAACCACTCGCCAAACAAGAGGCTGCGCGTCCCAAGATCCGCACCAATCAGCCGCTAGTTCGCACACCGCCCAAACCAGCTGCCCAGCGAACTCCATCCGCGCAGCAAACCCACGGACCACGACCAGCGCTGCGCCAACCTGTGCGCAGCCAGCCAGCAAGCGTGGTTCAGCCCGAAGATGCGCGAAAACTCCACCAGGTAGCGCTTTCGCTTCACGCGCAGCCAGCTGATGACGTCACCTATCGGAAACACAACCTGAATTTCGCGGCTGGGAATGCGCAGCTGATCGCTGCGGAGCACAGCCGGGTCCAGACGGCCGAGGCTGTGACGCTGCTGCTGCTGAAGCCAGGAGCGACTGCGCACGCCGGGCCCGGTGGCTCGGCCATCGCCACCCCCATCGCGCATGCGTTCGTGCATGAAGGCAGTGACGTCGATATCGTGTTCGACCCTAGCGCTGTCGCGGTGGCGGGGCCGGGCGGCTTTGCGCAAGCGTACTCGGACCTCGTGATCAACGTGCTCGGCCAATAGCGAGGCGGCTGATGTTTGCGTCGTTGGGCTGTTTGTTGTTTTGTTTTGTTATTGTTTTAAGTTATTTTATTAAACGAGTGTGCATCTGATGCGATGGAGTGTTTCATTCTGGTTTATTTATTCCTTTTCCGATTTGGGGTGGACGTATCGCTTTTCGTGCGACATGAATTGACATGTGATTAAACAAGTTGACATTTTCTAGCAGTGATGTACAAAGTGCAGGGTATGAGTGCTTAGAAAGCCACCAAAAATGTTCACAGCTTAACATTTTCAAAAGATGAAGACGGTTGAGACCCGTTTTTGTGGGTGTAACGCAGTATACTCTCTCACAGTATAGACAGTATGGCTAGAGAGCATTTTTTTGGATGTAACGCAATATGCACTCTCACAGTATGGACTGAAGTGCAGTACACTCATGAAGGTACGGCTAGAGAGCCTATTTTGTGGGTATAACGTAGTACACTCTCTCAAAGTATAGGCTGTACTGCAATTAACACAGAAAAGCATGGCTAGAGAGCCTATTTTTGGGTGTAACGAAGTATGCTCTCTCACGGTATCGACTAAAATGCAGTAAACTCGGGAAAGTACGGCTAGAGAGCCTATTTTGTGGGCTTAACGCAGTACGCTCACTCACAGTATAGACAGTACTGCAATTAACACAGGAAGGCATGGCAAGAGAGCCTATTTTGTGGGTTTAACGCAGTATTCTCTCCCACAGTATAGACTGTATGGCTAGAGAGCCTATTTTGTGGGTGTAACGCAGTATGCTCTCTCACATTATAGAGTGTATGGCAAGAGAGCGTATTTTGTGGGTATAACGCAGTATGCTCTCTCGCAGTATAGAGTGTATGGCTAGAGAGCCTATTTTGCAGATGTAACGCAGTATGCTCTCTCACAATATAGACTGTATGGCTAGAGAGCCTATTTCGTGGGTGTAATGCAGTACGCTCTCTCACAGTAGACTGTAGGTGAATGGTATCGTTAGTTCTGCACGTGGTCCCCACGGCGCCAACGTTGTCTGTGGTCGGCGTGTGCCCTTGGCTCACTTGGCTCTCAGCGTTGGCGAGGTAGAGGCGAGTGGGTTTCACCGCACGGTTGCCAAATGTCATCACGCAGCGAATCACGTGCCGCGGGTTCGTCGCGCACGCGTTGGCTGGCGTCGAGTGCCGCGAACACGCATGCGCGTGGCACGTGCGCGCGCACAAGATGGCGGCGTGCCGAAACGGGTTAGGTCATAAAACAACAGGCAGGCTGAGTTTGCCGGTTGCGAGTGCGAAATTGCAATTGAGCGTGGCATAGTAAAAGTCAGCTGTTCAGACCGTGGATTTTCTGGACGTCTTTCACCAGTCGGCAAAGGATGGAAGGAAAGCGAAGCAAAGTGGGAAATATATGCATCTTATCCGAGACACGGATCACGGATTTTAAGTGGATTTGCTTTTCGTCTTGGCGTTTTCCACGTGTTTGGGAGTTAGGCGAGTTGGTTAGATTGTATTACAGCATAGCATCACTTGTTCCAGTGCAATCTTTGAAATATGGCGAAGCCTCTTGACTCGATTCTCCTTGTGACATCTACCACACATAAATATTAATTTTACTCCAGAAATGTCATACCCTGTTTAGCTCGCATGATAGTGCAACGGCCATCAAAATCGGAGGTCATGGGTTCGATTTCTCGATCAGGCAGATATTTTTGAAGTGACATTGGATTTCTTTGCATTCAAGCCTAGTTCTGATGTGAGTGTGCTAAGGCTGTGTCCAAAATTTCGTTGATGAGTGCTTAATCTTGGTCTAGATCTTGATTTGACGTCACCGTTTGCCTATGACGTAGCTAGGAATGGACGAATTGTGATTCGATTAAGAATTAGAAATGAGATATAGGAATGAGAACTAGTAATCGAAAGTGTACGCTAAATTCGATTCCTAATTGCTGTATTGTATAATAGTGGACTGACAGCATATGATCGGATGATCGGATAACAGCAGATAAAAGAAAGTCGCATACGTACCGTTGCTCAAAAATGTGTTCTATTTTATGAATTGATAGTTGATATTACAGGGACTTCTTCTGAGATTGTAAATGTATTGATATTGATGAGATATTGACATAACCACGCTCACCGATATGGTTTGAAATCCCACCTAAATTGGCTGTCACAATAATATGACAGTTGCGTAGCTCCCTAGCAGCTGAAGCATGTACTTCATCTAGTAATGGTCGAACTGATGAGAAATAAGAATCAAGATCTAGCCTTATACCTTAAATCAAGACCTGATATAGACCTAGAATTAGAAATAGACTGATAAAATCAAATTCGGACACAGCCTAAGACTAGAAAGTAGACATGAGTCTAAAGAGTTTTGTCACAAACTGAAGTGTTTTCTTTTCCTCCCCTGCAGCGGTGAGCATCGTGCGGCCCTAGCGCGGCTCAAGGACGAGGAAGACGTGGGCCAGGAGACGGAGCCCCCCAACGCCCCTGCCGCACCCCCCGGCATCCCCAGCGACACCGTCGTCATATCGCAGCCTCCCCCAGGTCAGCTGACGACGATGCTACACGCTGGATAATCTCAACATCACTTCACACATGTCTGTCTACTCGAGGGTTCCAGCCCCGGAACTCCGAGTTTCATGACCGTTGCCCCTACCATCTGAGCTAAGCAGAACTGACAATTATGAAGTGGAAGTGGTAGATCTCACAAGGAGCACGTATTTTAAGTTCGTAAGCTCACGCCACACGCTGCTCCTTCAACCTTACCTAAGCCTAGAGTATCTAGGCTTTCTAATAGATACTATAAGACTAAGGCTAATTTTATGTGCTTCCCACCTCAACCTAGAATGTCTATAAACCCACTTTCTTACATAACCCACAGACCCCAGACCTCCGGTTTCCATGACCGTTGCTCGAACCATCCAAGATGGATAGGCATTAGCCCGTAACTCCACAGCTCCATAACTCCACATAAGCTAAACAGGCAACTCCGGACGTGCTGAGTTCAATCCCTCCAGCAGGCAGATATTTTTTAAGTGTTAATTCTTACAAAAAAAACTGTTAATTAACTGGGTGAAGCTACTTAAAACTTCTAACAAACAAACTGCCAACGTTTCGCTAACGTTAATGAAAGCTTCTTCTGGGCAAGCCTTGCCTTGCCTAAGCCTTAACCTAAGCTTAACCCAGTTAATTAACAGTTTTTTTGAGGTCCATTAAGTTGGCAGTGCCACTTTTGAAATTTCTTTTTTCTTCACTGGTATCGATAGTGCTGCGATAGTGCTGGATAGTGCCGTAAGTCCCGTTGATAGTGCTGGCCTTATTCCAGAGTTATTCAAAATCAAAAAAGACGCAGCCAACTTAATGCTAAAAGTGCCACTTTCAACATTCGTTTTTTTCTTCACTGATATCGATAGTGCTACGATAGTGCTGGATAGTGCCGTAAGTCCCATCGATAGTGCTGGCCTGGTTCCAAAATTATGGCGCCCCAAAATTTTTTTTCTAGAAGTGCCACTTTCGAAATTCCTGTTTTTATTTACTGGTATCGATAGTTCTGCGATAGTGCTGGATAGTGCCGTAAGTCCCATCGACAGTGCTGGCCTGGTTCCAAAATTATGGCGCCCCAAAAAAGTTCTGCCTCCCGATTGCCAAACCATTACTAAACATAA